>JAFIRS010003544.1:0-128106 GCA_018342105.1 Gonioctena quinquepunctata
AAAACTTCTCCAGAACATAACAATGAGCTGTTCATTCAATTGAAAATTAGGCACTGGACGTTTTTTTGTCTGAAACGCACCTCAGGCGATGCCATGATCTACGAGTTACGGGTTTCACAATCATCAAGGCTGATCGTCCGGATGCAATCAGAATGTGCGAAATTAGCAATTCTTGCCAGAAATTGTGTGCCGCATTCCGAAGCCATCGAAGGAATTCATTTGTTTAGTCAATCACCAAAATTTAGATGATTTTGAATATTCACTTTGAAAGTAATCAAAGAAAAACATTTTTCATTTTGTAACTTTGAGGGCCCGGAACTTGGTAACGAAGGCAATTAGGAACAAAAGTTATATGAAGTACTGGTGATATTTTGACCCTTTTTCCTTGGAATTCCCTAGAATTCCATAGATAAGCATGGCATTCCTTGAAATTCCGTGGAATTCTTTGGAATTTCCAGGTGTAGACATTTCTGCAAGTGGTTCACCCTTTCGAATTTGTTTCAATACTTCACTGCGTCCTGGTATCCTGGATTCAAAAATATAGTCAAATTTAAAATGTATCAGTAACGTTCAGTTCAAAAGTGATTTTTTATAATATTTCACAATGAAAATAAGATTCAAAATTAGCAAATCCAAGGATTTCATTTAGAATTCGCTATTCAATATTGTGTCTTTCTCACAATTAAGTTACAAAATTCAGTACACAGTGCACAGGTTCACAAGATGTTCAGTTTATAAACAAAATAGATTTTCCAATGATGCCATATTTCAATTGCATGAATTGCCAACCGCCAGAATTGTTCGCAGTTATTTTTTTGAAGGCATAGTTGACAGTGATCTTTATGTAGGCATCAAAAGTACTTTTTTCCAGACGTTATGCATTCGAATGAAATCGACAGGTCTATTGGTTGCTGGATCTCAACCGCATTAATCACGCATACTGAGGAATCATTCCATCGAAGTGGAATACCTGGAAGTATCAAATGGCCGCCACCTCTTGAGAACTTTTGGGGCTATTTGAAATGGAAAATTCATGGTGATTGATCATAGAAATGTATGGTGATTGACCAATTCCTAAAGAGGGATACCCAAAGAACTTCACAGAGTAAGCGGAGTGGTCATACAAAATGACATCTGGAATTGGAAAATTGCTTCGCTTATGGTCAATTCGTGAGTTGATTTGTATATTTATTTCAATTGTAAAATGAATTGAAAACACCTTGATATCATGACTCTGTGCATTATTCTAAGTAGAGGGTTGAGAAAGTGAAATTTTGTATTAAAAAACAACAATGGATCAGTTTTGTCCTCTCTTCAAAATCAATAGTTTAGCAAAATATAGGGAGCACGGAAATATTAAATTATATATTTTTGGAAATCATGATGATAGAAATTGAATTCTGTGATTGGTTTGAGAATATGAATTTATTGCATATCACCAAAGGTTCCAAATGAGATTGAATTGAAGAATTTCATTTGACATTTCCACACTCCGCGACCCGCATAGTCCATGAGCACCCTGATAATTGTATCCGAATGTTAAGCCGTCCATATTATCCCAATCCGTCTGACAATACAAAGCCTTTGGAAATTGTAACCGTTCAACCTAGAGAATTGAAATTTGCCTATGTTGAAATGTGGAAACTCTTAACTATTTCAGACAAAAAAAATGTGATATGCCGTTCCTGGATGTATATTTTCTATTTGAGGGCGCAAATTGGCCACCGATTTTCCAACAAAATGTGTGAGGCATCAAACCTATACCGGTTATATCAAATGACTATCAAACCCATGGTCACCTATGCCTTATTAGTATGGTGGCCAAAAACCCAACCGTTCGGCACAAATCAAGCTGCAGAAAGTGCAGTGGTTAGCCTGTCTTGGAATCATAGGGGCAATATTCGCGTGCCCCACTGCAGCTTTAGAGGCTAAACCTTCCACCAATGCACTGTGAGGACTTCGCTGGAACTTCAGCACACCTGTTTTGCGACTGCCAAGCGCTGTTCTGCAAAAGGCTCAAGTTTCTCGAAGGGGTTTCACAAACTACTCAGACATCAGGAACTCAGCACCCAGAAAACTGATCAGCTACACAAGGAGTATTGGAATCCCGGGTCCTGGATGGATGAAGAAAAAGACCTCATCGGGAGAGGATGAAGAGCCATATCGACCTCCCTAGAATCTACAAGGCATCAAGTGTATGCTGACATGATGAGTATTTATAATTCTTCACCTGTCATACGATTCAAAAGGCCGCTGTCAGTCATTCCCAAAAGGGAGGACTGGGAGCAGATGGGGCACCGCCTGATCCCCACCAATGGGATCATCTGGTTCACAGATGGCTCCAAGATGAGTGAATCAACCGGCGCCGGCGTATACGGGCATTCACCAAAAGCTGAACTCTACTACGCCCTAAGAAATTTTGTTTCAAGTTTCCATGCAGAAGTCGTCGTTGCCATACTCGCCTGTGTTAGAGAAAATATCAACAGAGGCTACCATGGCCAGCAAATCACTGGATGCAAGCGGCGATCAAGGCCCTCACATCGTACAGAGTCAGTTCGCTGCTGACGGAATGTATTGACGTTCTGCGAAGGCTTTCCATCGCCAAAAATGTGGAGCTTCTGTGGGTCTCCGGTCATACCGTCATGACCGGAAACGAACGAGCCGTCCATTTGGTCAGACAAAAAAAAAGCTCAACGATTGGACCGGAACCAATACTAGGAGTTTCTATCATGAAGAAAATCCTGGAAGTATACTTCCAGGAGGCATGCAAAAAAGCTCCTGGCATGAGACAATCGAAACCCCACATCGTAGGCCTCTCCACTAAGAGGGCCAAGACTCTGCTCACACTGAGCAGAAAGGAAATCAGAATAGTGGTAGGGCCCTTCACGGGGCACTGCCGTCTAAACAAGCACCTCAACATCATAGGTACCACGGATGATACTGAATGCAGGTGGTGCTTGGAGGATAAGGAGTGAATGACCGACATCCTCACGGAATAACCAACACTGGCAGCAATACGAGAAGCGTGCCTCGGGAGCGTCACTCTGAACCCGGAGAGTGTGAGAAAGGTGACGGTTAGAAGGCTGGCCTCTTACGCATTGCAAGATTGCGTACATTTCCGCTTGGAATACGGAAGTATTTATTCCCAGTGAGGTGCTCATTTGGGAGTTTCTTTTCTCACTGTATATACTAGCACCAGTTCCTTCCTATATCTTGGATCCGTCTGTATACCAGATCTTCTCTCCAGGTTTGCTCTTAATGGTGTCGTCTGTCCATTCCCATCGGTCTTGTATGGTCACCTCGAAGTTCGTATCTAGGAGTTGTATGGTCCAATGTTTCCATTTCAACAATGTTACCTCGCACTATTTTCTTTATCTCGTTGTGATCTTATCTCGTATTTTGTAGCCATAGGAGTCCCATTATTGCCTTTCCTATGATTGTTATGTCAATCAGTGGAAGGTCCAGTGATGACGTTGGTGTTATTCTCATAGCCTCCGTTATGCTGAGTCTTTGTACCTTGGTCAACTCAGCCGCAGATATTTTTGGGGTAATCTTTGTCCACCATACCAAAGATGCATATGTCATCATGGGTTTCACCACAGTATTGTATGTCCAATACACTGTTTTGAGAATTATCCCCCATGTTTTTCCGTGTGTTCGTCTGGCTACCATTAGTGTTACCTCAGGTTTCTTCTTCACTTTGGCCAGTTATTGGTTCCATGTTAGTTTCGAGTGCGGGATTACCCCGAAATATTTGACGTCTTTCGACAGCTGGATGTTGGTCCCTTCGAGGGTTGGGGGTCCCAGGCCCTCTAGCTCCCTTCTTCGAGTAAGAGCTATCATGGTTGATTCAAGGGAGCTGATATTTGAACCCTTTTCATTATCCATGTACTGACCAGATTTAGGGCCGTTTGCATTCTCTTCCTAACTGTGGTGTTGAATTTTCCTTGGACTTTGAGGACTATGTCGTCTGCGTACCCAAGTGTTTTTGGTCCATTTCTCGCTAGTGTGATTAGCAAGTCTTCCACCACCGGGTTCCAGAGCAGTGGGGACAGTACACTCACCTGCGGACAGCCCCTGGTGACCTTAGCTGCCAGTGTTTTGTCCCACTGGAGTGGAGAAGATCATTCTTCTTCTTACTATACAACCTGCAGCAGGTCTCATTGTTGCCTTTCTTCCTGAATGCCCCTGAGATTGAGTTTAGAGATGTATTGTTGAATGCTCCTTCGATGTCTAGGAATGCACCCAGCAAGACCTCTTTGTTTTCCAGAGCAGTTTCTCAACGAGTTGGTCCAATGCTGATAAGGTGGATTTTGCCTGTTGTGTAGGCATATAGGGCTTTGTATAGAACTTGGTTTGCAAACACTGTATCCCTAATATTCCTATCCAACAGTTTTTCTTGTGTCTTGAGCATAAATGACAAGACTTATTGGCCTCAGTGCCATCGCCAAGACCACTGTAGTTGCTCTCTATGTTTTTGTTATGTATCCCAGTGCAATACTGGCCCTTAATATCATGCATATGTTGTGTGCTAGTACGATTTATACGGTTGGATCGAGTTGATTGCCCATTTCGTTTTTTCCACGTCTAGCACCTCTTTTGAGATCTGCCATTTCACTCTGGTGGCCCTTCAGGGATGTTTCAGCTCTGAGTGTCTCCAGGTCTCAGGTGATATTTTTGTGTTTATTGATCTTGGGCAAGGTATCCTGCACAGTTCTTTCGGGGTATATCTTCCATTTTGCGTGAAGACTCCCTACTCCGCCCTGAAGGACCGTTACATCGTCTAGCGTGTACGAGATGAACGACGCAGGGGCGTACTGCAATGATTTTTGTTACAATACATAGTCTATGGAATATTTAATTACTCGGAAGTAAACATCTTCAGTAACCATATTTCTGATATTGGTATCAGTGCATATATAATATAATTACATGTCCTGACTGACTTACGATCACCGCCCAGATCAAACCGCTGGACCTGAAGAGCTGAAAATTTTGACACCGTACTCCTATGATGACTTAGGTAACCACTGAGAAAGGTTTTCTGATCATCCATCCCTAGGGGGTTGAAATGGGAGTGAGAAAGGGGCTGAATGTTGGAAGTACCATTAGTTTTGAAGTTAGAGTCATGGGTAATGCTATTTAGGTGTATATTTTCAGATAAAAAAATACCAATTTCAGGGTTTTTGCAAATTCAATCCTGAAGGGGTTGGAAGGGGTGTTAAAAGTTCGTATGAGAGTACCGTTAGTTTTCAATGAAGGTTGGTATTTGAGGTCGTGTTTCAGTGTTTTTGGAAATTCAACGCCTAGAGCGGTGAAATGGGGGTTAAATGGAGATTGGAAGATTGTTGGGGTGTTCCGTAAGTTTCCATGTTGGGGTCATAGAAATTGATATTCGAATAAAGTAATACTTGTTTCGGTGTTTTTATAAATAGAACCCCCAAGGGGGTGAAATGGGGTTGAAAGTTTGTATGGGGGTTCCCTTAGTTTTCAAGTTAGGGTCATAAAGATTGTATTTGGGCTTTATTACAAATGAAGAAAAATATGTTTCAGTTTTATCAGAAATTGAAACCACAAAGGGGTGAAATTGTGGTTTGAGAGTTTGTTTGGAGGTTCCGTTAGTTTTCAAGTTAGGATCATGAAAATTGGTATTTGAGGTCTTTATAACATATAAGAAATAAGTATTTTCAGAAATTTAACCCCTGAAGGGGTCAGAGGAGGATTTCACCTCTCCTTTGCACAGAGGGTTCCGTTAGTCTTCAAGTTGGGGTCATGAAAAGTGGTTCTCAACCCTCTGTTACAATTAAATGAATTGCGTTCAACCTGATTTGGAAATTCCATCCCTGAAACTAGGTTAGTGAATTTGTAATAGTCGTCACAAAGCATTATCTCCGCTGTCAAATCAATTGTGCCATTTAAACGAGATGAGGGAATACCGGGACGGTATAATGGGATAACGGGAAACAGGATAACGGGATAACTGGATAACGGGTTAACGAGATAACGGGAAACATGATAACGGGATAACGAGTAATGGGATATCGGGATAATGGAAAGTGGGGCAGAGCCACAGGCATAAGCTAGATGGAACCACCTGAAGAAAAACATAGGAAAAAAAACAAATTCAACGCGGACGAAGTCGCGAATACCATGTTCATTCAATATCTCATTATAAACTGATTATTAAACGAGTGATTTCATTCATTCATTCCAGCCGGGAGTTTCGAAGTGGCCAACCATAGTGAACACCGTGATATCGTGTTGATTTTTGCATGAATTTTGTCGAATGTCTGGTCAAATAAAATTTTGAATGCTCAAAAGAAACGGGTTTCCTTCATTCAGAGGAATAGGTTCTGCTGTCGGCTATTGAAAGTCACGCCTTGTTATTCGAACTGATCGAAACTAAAATTAAAGATTTTTTTTTCATTTCGGAAACTTATATACCAATAGAGATATCAAAAATATAATGTTTCTGCACATACTTGATAATGATATGATTGCAATTGAATTGAAAACAACGAAAATACATCTGACGGGGGCACAAATGTGCAACATTTGGGCAAATCATTATATATTTCTACATCGATAATTGGTTGGCAGAATGTTTCGAAGAGATCCTTCAATCTCGATCAATGATGAATACAACAAACTTCTAAAATGCAAATTTTTTCTTCTGTCTAATAATAGGCGAGTTCAACTCTGCTTGTGTCGTGAACGAGTTCAACCCTGTTCTTTCTGAATACGAATCTTGTTTGTAAATTGCTGAAATGCAAAGAAGAAAACTGCTGTTACTTCGTTCGGAAAATAAATCTTGTAGTTTCGAATAATGTTCCCTCTCGTATAAGGGGAAGCCTCAATACAGTATCAGATCTGAGGTATTTCAATATCGAATACGATAGATGGCATGCGCGAATGTTTAAAACACGATCTACATTGGGTCTGACTTACTATCTTATTTTTCTATGAACAATGCTGATATATAATGTCAGATTATCATGGAATGTTTTTTTTAATACTTTCGCAATTGAATCTGATAGGCAATATATGAAATTACTAGGTAGGTGAGAAATCATACAGTATAACTCCACCAAAAAATGATTTCAATACCAATGTGGCACGAAGATTACATCAGATTACATCAGGAACTTGATGTTTCGAAGAATTAATCCTACATCATTAGCAAAATGGAAGGGGGTTACAAGCAGATCATTGTATGTTGTACAAAATTAGTATTACTATACATGATGCGGACACAATAATGTTACGTTATTGTAGTTGTTTTCAGTGTCGTTCTTCATAATTTTGTCCAACATACAATGATCTGCTTGTAACCCCTTCCATATTGCTGATGATGAGGATCTCGAAAATGTCCAGTTCCTGATGTAAATCTTCGTGCCATATTGGTATTAAATATTTTTTGGTGATTATACTGTATAATTTTTCACCTACCTAGTAATATCACCTCCACTGTATGACATGAATCGCCTCCGTTGGATAATATATGAAATTGCTAGGACGTCCCTCCTACAGTTAACTGAGTGGCAAAACTCAGAATAATTAGAAGAATAAGAATATCAATTGATTAAATAATTCTGATGAGCCACCTATTGCCCTACAAGATTGAATAAACTACTCCGGAACACTACTGTGTAAAAAAACAAATTCAGGTATGCAAGAGTTTAACTATAAAAAAAAATGCCTGGTACTGAATCGCCAAGTTCAACCATGCCTGGTAGAAATAACCCGAGAATACCTTCCTTCGGCTAAAATATGAATTTTTCCAATATTATAATAGATGAATGCATAGAAATGTAGACTATTTAGGAGGGATAAATTTGAAATATGGAATCAATATATCATACCGACTTGTGAAATGAATGCCTTGTATTTCAGTTGGATATAAAATTTTCGAGGACTTTCACTGTACAAGGATGAAGTTGTCCACTATTGATACTAGATTTTGCCACTTTTTGTTGAACTCTTGTCCTTTTTTACAGAGGTTTTTTTATAGGATCAATTTGCTCAGTAGTTGAAAACTTACATACAATCCATACTGAGTTGTACTTGAGGGTCTCTGGGATCCCTTGTTCCAAAAATATCTGGGCTTGATGTTTTCATCGTGAAATACGTATCTATCGTTATTTTCGTAATTTCATTGTTGTAATAACAACTGTGTAGAAAGAGAGCCGTTTGCAACTCTGAAAATAAAAACGAGTAACTCAGAAATTAATTTACAAGAATGCAGTCACTTCAAAACTAAATCAATCAATCAATCATTCATCAGATATTACACTATTCGTTTGAGAACATAGTTATTAATGAAATATTCATGATAAAAAATATTGGCACAGTTATTGATGCTGTATTATGACTCATCAAAAAGTGTGATTTTACAAAAAATAACCTTTATAAAACTCGTAAAATAACGGGATAACAGTTACTATTTTTCCGTATTAATAAAACAATCGAAAGCCTCAAATATAATTGAAATAACATTAACGCTAATAATAGTCGTAGAAACATATGACACCGCACAGTGAAAATGAAAAAATACGCGCAAACCCCACCCGGCCTTGTGACGAATTGAATTGACATCGAGCTAGCCATAGACAAATTGACAATAAAGAGACTGTTTGAAACATTGGCGATCTTGACCACCAAGTTTTTGGTACGGCCAGTCGCGCATGGAGGCGCTGCCCGCAATCGACAGACGACTGAAGACATGATAATTTCCCAATTTCGACATTTGTCAGAAAATAGAAGTTTACTAGTATTGAATGAATGTGGTTTTTTTGTGGAGGAACAACATTTCTTGACATGTTTTTTAGGTACCTTCCACAGTCTGAAAATGAAAATATAACCAGAAAAATCTATACAAGTGTAGAAATGCAAACTAATTAGTTCACATCGATAAGTTATTGCGTTCACCGAATTATGTTTCCTAGAGAAAAATTATTCAGTTTGTCAGTAACTTGTCGTTTCCTGGATATGCCTATGAAAAAATAGTGAAAATTCAAAAGATACTTCTCTATATAGTTTTTGATTGATGTTTCGGGGACTATATCTGCCCCCGTTCTCAAAATCTTCTGAATCTCCTTCAATTGTTCAAATAATTTGGATTTTTCTTGCAGAGTTTCTTTCGCTTTTTCAAATGGCTGATATCAATTGAGATCTGCCAAAGAATTTGAGAGTGATGAAATGCTCATTTGATATATGGGGTGTTGTTCAGGTCAGTTTATTAGCATTCTAACATATCTCACTTCCTCTCTGAGTAGAGGTAACCCTTTCTACACTTGTATAGATTTTTCTGAACATATTCTCATTTTCAGACTGTGGAAGGTTACCCAAAAAACATGTCAAGAAAAGAAGTTTATTGTTTACACTAGCCATGTATTTTTTATTATAAAAAACCACGCAATAATTCCAAAATAATTCTTCTACTGTTATTGTCATAAAAAAATAATGACAGAAAATTCACTATGGACTTGAATTAGGAACCAACGTAGAAAATATTTTTTCACAAGGTGAAATATAAGCTGCTTTTCACAAACTGATACTTATTTTTTCCATTAGTTGCAGATTTTTTTTTATAAACTGATAATTATTTCCATCCATCAGTTTCCATTTCCTATTACCATTTAAGCATGGAGTACGAAGTCTACTTGATTATCATCAAACAGGAGTATTTGTTATTCCTACTCGTTTTCCTTTGTGCGAATAAATCAACAAAATTATTGAGGCTTTGTTGTGAATGTATTTGTTTTACATGCAGAATATTTTTAATTTTGTTTTTCAGAGTTTTATTATTGTTTTGTCTGTAGTTGTACCTTGTCCTAGATAAAATAAAATGTGTTTTATAGTGTTTACCTTATTATTCTTGTTTTATAAAAACTTACATTTTGTTCTTGATATCATGAAACAAAGATTGATTTTGAAACTGTATTTTGACCACGATCGAACTAACAGATTCTACAAATCGATTACTGTATACATTTTATTAGTGATCGATTTGCCATTCCTTTATTTCATATGATACAATCATTCATATAAACTAGAGGAATGGCAAATCGATCACTTATGAAATATATACCATATCAACGATATAAAAGTAACACATTTAAAAAACCCGCCCTATCTCAATCGGTTACCGAAGATAAATATGTTTTTCCAACTGTACTTACTTAGTTCGGCCAGTTGCGAGATATGTCGCCACTGTCTAAACGTGTTGCCAACTTTTTTTGCAGGTTTGACAACTCTCTTTATTTTCAGTTTCTCTATCGAGCTAGCCATTGCAAAGCGCCAGCGAGAGAAATTAGTCATCCTCCGACGAACAAGATAGGTACACCGTCGCCCCTGGGAATTCATCACCAACTACGTCACTTCGACCATTTAGGTGAGAAATACCAAAGATTAGAGGTAAGAACAAGATCCCGCTTAGACCAAATGGCGCGAAAATCAGGTTATGACTTTCAAATTTTACTATAATGTTTACAAAGATCAGAGGTTAGTTTACCCCTCCTCTTCGATGTTTACATCTGTCTGTCAAATATCAGATGACTGCTTGATTTTTCTGAAGTCCACGGCGATTTTTGATTATTCAAAAGGTTTTTCCTCAAAACGTTTTTTTCAAAGCGATTTGGCGATATTGACATACACGAGTTGTTTGTTTGTTTTTGTTTTCATGAGCCTCAAATGGAGATTGCAAGGAAAAAGTGAATTGGATAAAATCTGTATTCTCTCAATGGATGAAGTTTCTTTGAAAGCTGGTATCCAGTATGATCCGAAAATTGATGAAATTATCGGGTTCCACGATTTGGGTGAGTAATCTTTTCAATATTTTGTTTCTTGAAGATGGATTTTTATTTGAAACATTTTATTAATTTTTTCAGGTAAATGAAAGGATTTTATTCCAGCTAAAAATGCCTTAGTATTGATGGCCAGAGGAATCCACGATAATTGGAAACAATCATTGGGATATTTCTTTCTAACTTCAATATGTAGTGCTTCGGATCTCAAACCAATAGTATTTGATTGTATCACCAAAACGGAAGAAATAGGACTTGATGTTCGAGCTCTTGTATCTGACGTGGGTTCGAACTTCGTTCAATTTTCAAGTGAATTAGGTGTGAATGTAAATAACTATATATTTCAGGTGGACGGCAAGAATATTTTCAAATTTTTGATACACCTCATTTACTTACATTGAATCTCTTAAGGAAACATAATAGTTTTACATTGCCCACGAGACAGAAGTATCAATATACAAATTGATTTCCCCGATATTTCAAAGGACGCCACAGATACGAGGGAAATTGAGGTATGCTGATTTTTTAAGGTAACATAGATGTCAGTAAGGCAAGGAGAGAAAACAATCTAAATCAGCTTTTCTTTGTAATTTTTAGTAACACCCGCATGAGATAATCGGAGGAGGGGGATCTAAACCAAGCAGTTGGTGGGAGGAGCAAGGCCCACTCTCAAGTCGATAAGGCTACTATTATTAGTATAATTATCACTTTTCAATAAACACTTGAATTTCACAAGTAAGCGTGGACTTTTCATTCTATGAAGATATCTTGATTTTAGCTAGTAAATTCCGAACCATCACAGAGTGTTCCATGGCTCTCCAGAAAAAATTATCCACTATATTTCCCATCTTCCGAATCAAATATACTTATAGTCAGAAGATTGTCATCTCATGGGCAATTTTTTTTACAAAATTATATATAAAAGTAATGATAAAAATATTTGACCTGCTAGTTACTAGATAAATTACAATCACAAGTTGAAAAAAAAATTACAATGGGCAAAGGTACTTCAGAGAAGATACAAATTAATTTTATACATATACGAGTCATTCTACTACGAAGATAATTTGAATTCTCGCGATGAGATAGTCGTGTTGTTTGCCAAAATAGTGAACATTTCTTAATTTGCCCAAAAGCTGAGAGACTATCAGTGTTCACAATTTGGGTTCTTCCACTCAGATAGGACTCAATTGAAGCTTCGTCCTCTGAAGCTGTAGAGATGAAGCTTACGTAACAATCAAAAGCTTTAGATATATCACAAAACACTGCACCGCTCACTTCCTTCAGACTAAAATATAGATTTTTCAGAAGGCGAATTTATTTATTGAAATTATTCATTGAATTTTAGATTATCACTAACTCTGCTAGACATACTAGAATTGGACCGTTTTAAAAGTTAGGTTTCGCTTTGTCCCTGGAAAACTTAGGGCAAAGTTTTGCCGCTGTCATAGGACAAAAACACAGCCCCTTATGGGATTTTTTGTGTATGCATTAACTTGTCTAGTATATAAATCAGTACACTCAACAATAACCTTTTTTCATCACATTTTCGTACATCCTAGATCCTAGCGAAGTATCCATGGAATAGGTAGCTTGTCATGAAGAATTTATCAAGAACCATAAAAAATGTTATGATGTAGATTACCAAACTTTGAATAGTTACAATCTAATGTAGACCTTTTTGGTTCGATCGTCAATTGCACATTCAGTGATCCAGTCCTTTTTGAGAATTTCATAATTCAATATAAATAAATTGACCTAACCTAACATGCCCAACAAAAATGGAGTCCATATTATATCCATCGACAATAAGTGAAACTCTTCGACACATTCTGAAGACTAAAACAATCATGAAATGTTGAAATTTCAATAGTGTCAATTCATCGATTCACTTTCATGCCTATATAAATGAGAACATATTCTCTCAATATTTCATCCCACATCCCATTTGAAAACCTTGATAATTCCTACATTTTTTTAATACGAAAACACCCGAAGGTCCGAACGTTTCCTCGTGTACGATCCCCGACACTTGATGTCACATGACAGGTTTTCCTGACTCCTAATTGGCTAAACCCAATCTAAACCAAACTCTGATTTCATGAATGAAATCAAAAGTGACAGCATTTGGGGGATTTTGAAACGATTTTACTATTTCATTCATGAATAGGGATAGTGATTTCTCTTGTTACTCTACTCTTTGGAAATACGCTGAGTCTAAGGCGCGGTCAGAGTGGATCCGTATTCCACCGATTTATTACACTGGCGTATTCGGCCGATATCAGTGAAAGGAACAAATGTGTAAATGATTGGAGATGGTCATACTGGCACCGTCTTGCACTGACTTATACGGTCGTGTTCGGCCGACTGTCGGTCGAAAACAAATAGTTTCGGTATTTTCGGACGTATACGGCAGTGTGCGTTGGAATTTGTGGAGAAGTATACATATCGGAAAATATTATTTTAAGCCGAAATACAGAACGGTTGACGTGGAAAAATTCATTCCTTTAGTTCATGACAGAAAACCGTTGTGGGATATAACTTGGTGAAAGTTATCATAACAGAGACGTAGCAAGAAAGATTTGGCGAAAAGTAGCAGATGAATTGAATAGCACATGTAAGTAATAATTTTTTTGATTACATTTCAAAGTACATAGGTATCTATTTCAGTATATTGAAGATTCTTAGCACCTTCTCCATTAAAATAGCTTTTGAATTGGTCTCGAATGAAGTATGCATCTCGTCCTGCTCTGTTAGTGTATCTCTGTACTCTGTTTGATCTTATATCGTCTGCTGTATTCGCAGAGTTCATTATATGTAACACACCTTCATCAATTCCTTCTTTCTCTATGAGAATATTGTGCAATAGACAAGCAGTGACAACCACTTCATCGACATGCTGGGGCTCAACCTGTAGGGACGTATCAAATACTATTTCAAATGATAGCCCTGATCACCAAACAATGACATATAGAAGCGTTATGAGAGTCCTGGGTATCTGTCTTGGCTGGGGGAAAGGGAAAGATCTCGTTTGTATATTTTGGTACAAATTAGATTAGATTAAAAATCCCACTATCACTTTGCCTACCATAGGCCCCAACGTCTATACTCAAAAATGTATATTTCGCATCAAATGGTCTCCGAAGGATCAGGAGAAAAAGGTTATGTTATTGAAGTGTTTCGAAGCAGTCTTTTCCGGGCATTTGATGCGTATATGTTTGCCTTAGATACTACCAATACAGTTTGGAAAGTTCCATAACTGCTCATATTCTTCAGCACCCTTCTCAAGCAATTCAATAGTAGAGAAAGGCATATGTTTCCCACTGAATCACTCCCAAATGGCATCACATGTTTCATAAATTATACTGACAATGCTATTATGTGCCATCCGGTAGGAAAAGGCCAAAACTCTAGAAGCCATTCCAGTAGAGAGGAATCTGAAATATATGAATTGTATAGATTGTATGGAGTTATTTCTTATTTCAAGTGGAATTATCAAAGGAAAATGGCAACGTTCCGGGATACCTTTTGCAGAGAGTCGAAAGATGTCGAAAAGACCTACAGGTAGTGGCGCTCGTGGTGATACGCCAAGTTTGTCATGGAAGTTTTACGAACAGCTGTTGTTCCTTTTTGATGTGTGTACTCCACGGGTGATGAAAATTAATATTCCCACACCCATATCCAGCCAAGCTGATCCAGCTGATGTGAATAATGAAAGCGCAGAACAGGATATGGTGGCATCCGACAATGCTATCGCTCCTGATGAAGACAATAATAGCAATACTGAAACGCAAACTTCAGAATGTATTGTAGAGATATATGTTCTCTTGAGAATCAACAATAAATCAAGACATGTATCTAATGATACTCAATTACCGGTTGTATCCTATAAACAACAATAAAAATCGATTGCCGAAACTTCTCGTGATACAAATACTCAATTATTATTCCTAACTAGCTGACCCGACAGACATTGTCTTGGCCAAACTTCTATATTCCTTAAAAAAAAATCCTAAAAACTCTCGTCTGCGTAGAATTTTTTTTCCCATGTTTTTTTTTGTGTTGTCCCATCTAGGTTATACTTTTGACTCTGCCCGCTTTACATTAATCCGTTTTCCTGTCATATAGTTTTCGTATCATCCCCTCATCCCGTTATCCTGTTCTCCCGTTTTCTTGTTATCCCGTTATCATTTTTTCTCGTTATTCCCGTAATCCCGTTTTCCCGTTATCCAGTTCTCCTGTTATCCGTTTTCCCGTTATTCAGTTTTTCTGTTATCACGTTATCCCGTTCCATGTTATATATATATATATAAATATATATATATATATATATATATATATATATATGTATACCGGGTGAGTGAAATTCGAGTAGATGCATGGGAATCTCGGAAACGGTAAGAGCTACAGAGAGGGTTAAATGAAAGCAAAGTTGCGTATCATGGAGCTCTTTACTATGATGTTGGAAAATCTGAGCTAGCCCTCTCACTTTTAGAGATTACAGGAAAAAACGAAAAATTTAATTTTTGTTTTTCCCGGCTTTTCGTTACAATCGTCGTTGACACCGACTAGACAACGCTGCGATTTCGTTACTAAAAATAACTGTTTAGTGTTACTTGAATAAGTGAAGCGTTTGGTTATTTTGAAGTCCACAACAAACAAGCAACTTTTAGATAATCAAATTTTTATTATTCTCATTGTTTGAACTTGTGTTGATGAAAAATCACCTATTTAAATAGGGAGGAGTTAATTATACTTGTGAGACTATTGCTGAGGAAACTGGAAGTTATTGGTCATAATCAGAAGCCATTTGTTGAATGTTAAAAGAATATGAATTGTTGGTAAGTTATTCAATAATAATTAATTTTCTATTTGATATCAGTAATTATTCATGGTACTCGCATCTGTAGTCATCTGATTATTCGTTCGCTTTATTTTTAATGAGAACTGAATTTTATCGTAAATTTACGATGCAATATACTGAAATTATAAAATATTTTCAATACATTTTATTAACAAAATTACCATACCTGTATTGTAATATTACTGAACAAATTTCTATAGATGTTTAGTAAAAATGCAACAAATTTTTTGAAACTCAGTTGAATTAAATTGTGTGTAAATTAACAATGCAGCATTTCAAATTACAAACATTTTCAATCAATTTGTTTATAAATTACAACATTTTATTGTATTTACTAACAAATGCCCGATAGATGTTTAGTAAATAAAACAAATGTTTCGTAATTTCATTAAATGGAGTTGGAATAAGTCGTGTAGTAAATTTACATAACTGAATTTGATTATTACTATATTGTTATGTGTTAAAACTTCCGTTTTTTTTGTAAAATTACTATAGAAATTATCAACAGTGACATAAGGAACCTGGCACCTGCTCAGATTTCAACACTTTTATCGGCGACGCCGACAATCCCGAATGTCATTTGTACCGAACCTAGCCCCCTTTTCAAATTTATGTTTTGGTAAGATATCATTATGTATGAAAAGTTTTATCCTTTTATATGTATGTAAATGAATACATGACATTCTAAGTTTCTTCTTGCATTTACGGTGCACTGTTTCCTCACTGTTTCCATCATCAATTTATATATTTTCTAATACGCTGGAATTGTTAAAGCGTATAGCACGTATACGTTTTCTGCTTATCGATAAAGCTACGAAGTCGGGGCACAGAACTCATAGAACTAGGAGGCTAAAATAAGTAGAAGAAATGGATATGATTCATAACCACATGTATAGATGGGACACACGTCATCATGCGCATATCATCAACAACATTGCCAGTTCATGTACTTGTAGGAGAATTTAATATAATGGCATTATGATGTAATGTATTACATTATATTCCCATTAAAAGATCCGAAACTACTCGACTATCGATTACTCAGGATCCTTAAGTTCTTTTGTATATGTATTCAGAAGATAATATACAAGTTAAGTGGAGCACTTAACCACTGATGGAATCGTAATAAGAATTATGATTTCCTACAAACTCATTTGGCAACGCTGTTTAAATCAACACCTGTTATTTAGTCTGACGACATTTTTATTCAGAGCCGGTCTTGCGTCTGTTGTCAATTTGTGCTATTGATAGGATATTTGATCTACAGAATTCTAGAAATCCATTGGGCAAATTCTACAAGGTTCCAATAAAGGAAGACAACAAAGGTTTCTAGAATCCTTTCTTTGAAAATGCCTTTGGATACTTGAAAAGTCTCAAACATACTGATGGTAAACCAATGCATTTTCACAAAAGAGGGATCCAATTTTGGATTTCTTCATCACAATAAATTCAATTATTGGAATGTGTGAAGAGTACATTGATAAACATCAACATGTTGAAATACATATTAACTTAACATTCCTAAGTACTAATGTATTTTACAATAACAATGATTAACTTCCCAGGGAAAGAAATGGTTGGAATAATAACCCAACATCATTTCAGTTTTATCACACTGAGGCTGATGTTGCAACATGATATAGAAAATGTTTCTGGAAATTGTTTTACTTAGAACAATACTTTCATTTCAGCAACTTCCCAGAAAAAAATCTAACCAGAAATAACACTGCATAAAATGCCTTCAATTAAAAATATAATTTGAATAGATGATAGGATTATTGACAATCAAGAATTCCAAGGAAGATTGAATTCCTTCCTACGTTATCCAACTTGACAGAAAATTTTGATACATTGCAGGTTTTGTAGTGAAGAGCATAAAAAAGTAATAAGTCTAAGGTGTGCCTTTCCGTACTGGAAGAAGAAAGAAAAGCTAGTGTAGATCTTGATTACTTCAAATTATTACATAGAAAATACATAACTGCCTCTTTTCCTGGATTAATCGAGACTTCTGCAGATGTTGTGAAGTGTTGTATGTTAACAGAGAAAAAAATCAAGCAAATAATGGCAGAAGCAAAAAAATGGATGTTTTTGAAGAACTATTTTGGGAACTCTTTTCGAAGATAAAAACATTGTTTTCTAAATTAGATAAGCATGTTTTTGATATAGCTATATACGAGATGTACCACAAAATGAAATTAATAAAATTTATCATACAAATTTACGATAAAATACGTTACCATAGTGTTGCTTGGTTGCAAGCAGGAAATGTAAGGAAAGAACTGAATGGGAGAATCTATCAAAAATTATACTTTTTTTTTCACATCAATAATAGTATACACATAAATTATGTTAAATATTTTTTTATTCATAGCGTGTACCAAAAAGAACCAGTAACTTGAAAATTGATGAAAAACCAACTTCATTAGTATACCTCTGATATTCTAAATCTGAGTTGTGCATTGGATGACAATGAAATATTCCCAATGGTTTTTTATGAGCGCGCGCATGGGCAATCAATTTAGGAGTCTTGTCTAACCGACGAAACGAATCTCCAAGCTAAGGGCTGAGTCTCAATAGATTGCAGCATGGAAACAGCTCTACCAGGTACAACACCTTGCCAGGTACGCGACTCGTCTACAGACAACTCCGAATTCCAATATCGAAAGCTATGACAAGAAAGTATACGACCTTAGAGGCATTCCGACATAATCCCACGGATGTTAGTTTCGCACTACCGCCCGCTCAAGCAAAGTTTCTTGATGACTTCTTGATGACTTTTCCAAAAAAACTATTTTCTTCACTAACGAAAAACTTTAAATTTTTTTTTCGATAGCCCATTACAGGTTTCTCGATAGGCACCAACTATTATCAAGGATAAATTTCATACTTCTTTGGACGACACGCTATATTCATAGCATTCACATTTAAAATCCCCAATATTTTTACTTTGTGACAAAATATATTTTAGGCACTAAATACTTAAGAATTTTTTGTTACTTTAACTTCAAAACTGCAGGGTAGAAGTGAATTGTGATTGTTATTTAGTCTCCATCATACCTACTCATTCTCTTGAAATGATTATCAAAGAATAAAACCAAATTATCTTTGAAATGAAATATTTTATCATGTGAAATACTGCATACAATTTACTTCATGATTATAAATAATTCAGAGAATGGAGAAGTGAATAGCCACTACAAATTATTCTTTTATAAGCCTTTCTTCCCGAAACCTTACAGTTATTGGATTCAGAAATTCCTCATAATTTCAGTTGCACTCCACTATCCAATTCAGTATGTTTCAGTTAATAGAGGTTATAAATTTCACTGAAACCCCCCCTGTCATGGCAGCGGTTTTACTACGCATGCCCTTGTGTGTACCATGCGGTACAGTAGGGCTCGTTCCAGCAAAATGGTATTGGCCTCCTGGTTCTATGAGTTCTGTGAGTCGCGGCGGTATAATGTTTGCAGGCGGTTGGACTCTACTACTATACAGCTCTCTTGAGCCTCAATTTGGCTTGGATTTAAGTGTATGAGATAAACACCGTTGATGGTTTTGATTCTAGAGAGTGCAATATACGTCGCCCTTTGCTGAATAATAAAAAACCTATATCGAGAAGGGTGCTGTCAGGACTTGTGATTTGTGAATTGTTATTGCATATGCTTAGCAAATAGGGAATAGGGCATTGTTAACGTTGAACAATATGCATTATCCAATATCTGAAATGTAGTCTTGACGCGTTCAACTCGTATGTTATATAATGACTGAATTTAATTTAAATTTTCAATAATTTGTAGTTTTCAGATTTTTTTTCTTGGAATAGGTATTCTTGAGGATCTGTGATGACAAATTTTGGAATTCTAAGTCACCTAGAAGTGGTCTAGATATTTTATGAGTGAGTGATAAAAATGCCACTTTTCAGACCTTGATAACTCAGGACCTATGAAATGTCTATTCCTGAAATTTGAGATCCACAAGTGTGTAGGTCTCAAAGTACTGTGCTCATTTCTCGTTAAAGCACTCAAAGCACTTTTGTGCGCGTAAGCTCTGTACTCTTGAGTACTTTTTTGAACCAGTGCTTAGTGCTTAGTACTTCGACATTCTACGAAAAGGCTTAGAACGCCTCCGTATCCTTATATTATGCATATTCGAGAGATTACAGTGTTGATATAAGCATTGTTCTGAATGTTTTGTGTTGCGTTATGGGTTTAGTACTAGCTTTCTCTGAATATAAAAATTTTATTAATATATTTTCTGCACACGATGATATTCTATTGAGAACTCTTCACAGTTATAGGTAAAAAATTAATATTCGTATGACTCTGTGAGACTGGTAGAGCCTTCTGACTTGGCCAGTCGTCAAAGTGACATCAATTTCAATTATGTTTTACTATAATTTTGGCGTAGCTCTATGTGCTGAACTATCTACAGGCAGGTACTGGGACACTTTTGGAAGCCAGGATATTGTTTCCCGAAAGTACAGTTGTGTGCACAGAAAAGTCGTACAGCAGTTATAGGCTATTGTGAATCAGGCTTATCAATCTTAATCAAACTTCTTATCGACTTTGACGAGTCTTTGACAAGTAGTGTCAAAATTGAAACTATTCCTGTCAAATGTGTACGTGTACTACTTTTTTATGAAATCTGGAACATCATAGGCAGGTTCACACCATACGAACCTTCTACGACTTTTTTATGCACACAACTGTACATTTTGACGAATTTGTTTTTTTTTTTCGAAATATTGCAGTTTATATTCAATGTGGTGTGTTAGTGTGTTTAGGGTCGGATTCTATTTATAATTGGTATGTGTAGGGTTTTGGCACCGGAGATCATTATATTGTTGAAAAAAAATGCGGGAATTCAAGATGGCAGCTCTGATAGGGCTGGTGGGTGCGAGCGTGGAGGCACTGGCTGATGCCCAGATGGTCCGGGTTCCCGGCACGGCTACTGAAATAAAAATTTATTTCTCTAGTTTGCTTGAGCGGGAGGTAACAGGTGACCAACCAAACTTTCTTGGTACCTAGATATCAATCCTTCGGACTGCCCACGGTTACCAGCCGTTTAGTGCTTCGGATGACCCTTAAAAAGCTGAGGTTCCCGTCTTCTTAACTCACACAAGTCCCTGACTTCCGAAGATTGCTTTACAACTGAGTTGGCGATTTGAAACACTTTTAAACACATATATAGCGGACGAGATTTTTTATTTATTATCCGATTTCAATGAAAATTGGGATGTAGGAGTTTTTGGGGTCGGAAATCATGATTTGTCAAAAGTCGAGGGACAGCTTCAAAATATTGATATGCATACGAATAAAGTTTTTATTTTGAAGTGCACTAGCTTGCTAGTAGTTTTTGTTCTACCACACTAGTTTATTCAATGCCACATGCCACATTCATGAATTATATATCATACGGGGCAAAGCATTGTGTTTTACATAATTATTCTGTTTCCATTGCTGTTCTGGATTCAATTCGACGTGATTAACCCAAAAATACAAAAAAAAACTTTTTTCATTTGGACCAGATTCTTTATTACAGCAATTCTATATAAAAAATTTACTTAAGTGCCTAACAGTTTCATCCTTTTGAAAAGTGCTTCGTGCTTGCTAAGTCCAATTACTTTCCGAAAGTAATCGTTTTCGAGTGTTCAGTGATCCAGCCTCAGGAGCACTTTTCAACAGTGCTCAGTAGGTCTGGCAGGTCTGATAGTTTTGAGTTATGTGTGGTCCAGAGTAATTCGTAATGGTTTGTTCAATATACACACTGCTGGTGAGTCGCCCTTTCAAACTTGGCTGACACACTGCCGGCCGTTCATCTGGATCGTGGAACTCTTCAAGTCACTTTGAAGCCCTGAATACGCAATGTAATCTTGAATATTTCTCATTATATCAAACAATAATTCATATAATGTCAATAGTTGTACTAGTATGAGAACATCCGAAGCGTTCACTCATTTTGGATAGGCACAGTCTCTGACTCGTGATTAGCAACTCCTGAATCCAACTAAATTTTGAATTTTGTGAATGAAATCGGAATTCAAGCGGTTTCAAGGATCCCAGTTCAATGAACAACTCCCTTCATGAAAGCGTCAAGTAAGTTTTTTTTTCTTCTTTGTATTTGGACAATAAGTAAGATGAATGATTGATGAATCCGAGGTTTGGGTAGCTACTTGGAGCATCGGCAGGTGACGGATAGCTAGAAGACCTGTGATGCGGACTGCAGGTTACCACCAAATACTAATGAGGTGGAGCAGAACGAATCTTCAATCCAAGGTGTCACGCGATCAGTGCCGATGGATGCAAGGCGGGAAGAGCACCGCTTCAAACGGAACCTCTGGAAGACCTGTCACAGGAGAACACGAAAGAAAAAAAAGATTCACGGGAATACTGCTGATCAACAAAAAGCGATAGAGCGTGCCATCCGCTGAACAACAGCAGAACCTTCATCTCCTCCAGTGAGACAACTCCAAAGGAACGAAAGATGGTAACAAGAATGGGAAAAGGCGTGAGGAAAAACTCATCTTCCGATTCAGAAAGGCGGGAGGCTCACTAAGAAAAGAGGGGGAAAAAACCACCTGCTGTCCTACCTGATTTGGGACAACTAAGAGGTGGGGACGATCCACTGAGGCATAGACTCAGCGGAGTAGAATCCACCAAAACCCAAAAGCAGATGAAGGACGACTCCAAAATCCCCTCAATGCAAAAGTCTGACAAAAAAGGCGCGCAAAAGTAGAAATGGTGAGGATTATAATCTAAAGGATGAGGGCACAGGTCAAATCTTGAGGGTGCGTGTGGCAAATAGATCCTATCAGACCATCACGAAGACTGGGTATGCCGTTGACCATCAGTTTGGAAAAATAGTACATGCTCAAGGGAGACGAGCCAACTTCAGTAGCTCTGAAGAAGAGGATGTGGAAAGCACAAGTTACCTTCACATCACAGACCTTTTTGCCGTAGAATCATCATCCGAAGTAATAGTCATGGAGATCGAAAAAGATGGAGAAGAAGGACGGGACAACACCTTCCAATGGTGAGGATGCACCTTCTACAAGGACACCAGATGTGGAAACAAGGCATGATACCTTTTTTATGAGTACAATTAAATGATGTTTACAGGAGAAAGTTGCATCCCCGTCCAACAGTGATATCTGTGGTCTGACTGACGCCGATGACATAGTCATGATTGCAAGGCGCAGGCTCAAACCAATATTCTGTGATATGGCTTAACCATACAAAGAGATGGTGTCAATCATTGTGACTTAATATCAACACCACCGAGACAACCTCGGCCTTCACAAAGAGAAGTCAACTCAATCGCAAGACCATATGAATAGAGATTATGATACAACACTCAGTCAACATATTGGAGAGTTTAACATCAATTTTGTGGTGCAGTTTTTGTGATTTGATTATCCAAAGAGGCCCCAGTGTGCCGTTTGAAAATTTCTGGTTGGGATTTGACAGATAGATCCAGCTATTCTGGTCTAAAAGTGCTTTGCGACCCATTATGAGATTGGAATTTGACAGCCAAGACTTGACAATTGGTCTGACTTTCAATCATGCTGACACCAAGAAAAATTTCATGATATTGTCAAAGATGTATCGAACACCCCTGAGAGTAAATCAATCAGTATAATTTTCATTGAGTCACAATATTGTTATTCTGCAGAACACGAATTAATGTCAAACATAAACAGGAGGTTTCAAAGTGACGACTGATGGTTTCATCGGGGAGTCGACGTTGGATGTTTGCTGTGCCCAAAAGGGCAATGGTGGGAGTCAGAAAGTTGAGGAGCCCTGTTTTCAATTGAATATTATGGTTTTTTCGAATTATTCTCGACTTATTTTTGTAAGAACCATTTTGGTTTTAAGTGCAACAATAGCATTTTGAACAATAACTATGACGAATGAATTCACGATTTTTTTAATGGAAATGAAGTAACGCTATTGATGCAAAGTTATTCTAACGATTTATTTCAGAAAATAATATTTTGTTGTGTTTTCGTATTATTTTATTTGGATAAGTTGTTTTCGATTGTAATATGATTTTTGATGAGCGAATTTCAAGATATTTCAGTCTTTGGGAGTTATTTTGATGTTTACAGGAGATTAACACCTGGAGGTTTTGGGGATAAATGGTTGATTCTTTTATTTTAGGATTGAGACAAGGATTCAATTTGGGAAAACACTGTTAAGGGAAAGCGGTTGATTTTGAAATTTTTGTGGTGAAAAATGTAGATATTGGAAGAATTCTAGGCCCAAATCTAAAATATTTTTTTGAGTGGTTAGTAAGGGCGGGAGGAATAGGGACCGTATTGAGTGGAAAATGGGCCTCCAATTAGCCCGTGTTGAAGATTTAGGCGGTTGGAAGAAGTTTCTAATTTTGAATTTTGTTTTGGTTCTGATTGAGGGTGATTTTGTGAGCTGCCAAGAAAAGCAGGATTAAGTAGTAAACGTAAGCGGAGGCCGTTTCGAAGAAACTGGAAGCTCTTGAAAGGGTGGGTCCGTGGAGATGTTCTGCTGAAGAAGGCAGGACCATTATGAGGATTGAAGAAGATGTTGTTTTAGTAGGTCAAGGTAGGACCACATTGGAGATTTTCTTCAGGAATAGGAGACTCTATAGGAAATGGGCATATAGTGGGTCGAGGTACGACCATGATTGGGAGGTCGATAGTGGAGTTTTTTTTTGTAGGGAGATATGAGGTTCTTAAGGATAGGAGCGTGGTCAGCGGATGCTGTTCGGGGACGATCTGAAGATATATCCTACAATGTGATTTCGTAGGACGGTAGTTCCTTGCAGGGTGTTGGTGATTTCACTGTAATTTTTTTTCGTACAGGCGATTTAGTCGCGTGTTATTAAGAAATTTTCTGGGTTTTTTTATGACGCCTTTTGAATATATTTTATGTGTTATTAGATACGTGTCTTGGCTCTGTAGAAGGGGGCCGCAGAATATCTATACCAGGGCGAAGGACACCAGCTGGCGGAGTAAAAGTCCCGCGACCCGGGAGTCCTACATATGTTATTGGAGTATAATTAGTTAGATTAGGAATTGTATTGGTATAATAGAAGAAAAAAGCGAAACTATTTTTTTGGTAGAAGTATTGGGGAAAAAATTGAGGTATTCACGCATCTGAGTCCAGTTACATACAGAGTAAAACTGGGACCGACAAAGAATGTGAAAACGGATGTGATTCACGTGAGCTGCATTTTGAACGATCCATGGTGTCCAGTTGTCGATAAAGCGTAATCAATTGATTTCCATTTCATGTTTCAGGTAGATGATAAGAAATGTGCACGAACAATACTTCCGTCGTGAGATTTTGATAAAAAAAAGCAGAAGATTCTGGAAAAATGGAGGGTATACATGGCCGACATGTCAATTCAATTCAAAGAATGGAGTATAAAACTAGTGAAGAAACTGTGCAAAGTATTTCAGTGGATGAGTATTTGAATGAGGTCGGCTAGAAATGAATGGATGTGGTTGAATGTGAAATGCGAGTGTGAAATTGTTTTGTTGTATCATGTTTCTGATCCTAGGCAATGAATTTCAGGGTATCACATCACAAAATTTACATTCAGAAATGTGAAATTGGGTTTTTTCAAGAGTGAGAGATGAAATGAGAAATTGAAATTGTTGAAAATATTACTGGGATTACAATGGAAACAAAACAATAGTACTATACTATTTGAAGAGTTTTTCATGAAAAGGAATAAATTGATTGATTATATTGATTATATGTGAAATTTAGGAAACATGCCATTATAGACAAGGATTTGTTAGTAATGAGGTTGATTATTTTTTGTATATTTTGGGGCACGGTATTTGTCATGTAATTCGATGATAGTATTATATTCACAATTTGTGTTTTTATTGTTTCAGATAATAACCCTTGAAGAAATTCCGAAGAGTCGTAAGCCCTTTACCACTCCAAGAGAAGCCCTTCAGAATTGAAAAGAGATGATTCAAAACATAGTAATGAAGCCAGTCAAGTCAAGTCTCTGAGTGTCTAGCCATGTCAAATTGTACAATTCCACGCCAAGTCATACTGAGCCATATTGAGTTCGACCAAGCTATGCCAATTTCAGTCAGGCCGAGCAATGCCAAATCCAGTCCAACTGAACCTAGCCGTGTAAAGTCCAATCAGGCGACCCCTTTAGTCTGAGTCATACCAAGCCCAATCAGATGTAGCCTTACCAAGTCTAGCATCACCAAGTAATGTCAATGGGATACAGCATACCGGGTCCAGTACAGCCGAATTGATCCACACCAATCCAGCTGACTTCAAGCAATGACAAGTCATGCTTCACCAAGCTCCTGTGAATGGAACAGTATCGCCCAAAAAAACCAGCTAGTCAGATGGAAGATATAGCAAGGGGTAGGAGAATCCAGGGGCAGATGGTGCAAGCGGACGTCTTCCACAGATTTCTATTTGTATATTTGCATTGTAATTCGTATTGAAATTTGTTGTAATTGTAATTTTATTGTTATTGCAATTTTCATGGTTTCTGTAAACCTGTATCGAATCATCAGTTGTTCTGGAATATTATTGCTCGGGGCGCGCGATTTCAGCCAGTAGAGTGAATCAATCAATATAATTTTCATGTGGGTCACAATATTGTTATTCTGCAAAACACGAATTAATGTCAAACATAAACAGGAGTTTTTAAAAGTGACGTTGAGTGTTTGCCGTGCCCAAGAGGTCAATGGGGGGAGTTGAGAAGCCCTGTTTTGAATTGAACATAATGGTTTCTTGGAATTATCCACGACTTATTTTTGTGAATAACATTTTGGTTCTAATCATTAAAAATTTATAACTACTGGAAGAGATTCATTACTTTATTTTATACATTCAATCTTTCTATTTTAAAAGTGACGTTGAGTGTTTGCCGTGCCCAAAAGGGCAATGGGGGAGTTAGGAAGCCCTGTTTTCAATTGAACATGATGGTTTCTTGACATGTTTTTTGGGTAACCTTCCACAGTCTGAAAATGAAAATATATTCAGGAAAATCTATACAAGTGTTGAAAGGGCAAACTGATTAGTTCACCCCGATAAGTTATTGCGTTCACCAAATTATATTTCCTATAGAAAAATGATTCAATTTGTCAATAACTTGCCGTTTTCTGAATTTGCCTATCAAATTTTTTTTTAATTCAAAAGATACTTCTCTATATAGTTTTTGCTTGGCGTTTCGGGGACTATATCTGCCCCCGTTCTCGAAATCTTCTGAATCTCCTTTAATTGTTTTATAATTTGGATTTATTCTCGCAGAGTCTTTTTCGCTTTTTTAACTGACGGATGTCAATTGAGATCTGCCAAAAAAGTTTGAGAGTGACATATTGCTCATTTGATATATGGGGTGTTGTTCGGATCAGTTTATTAGCATTCTACCATATCTCACTTCCTCTCTGAGTAGAGGTAACCATGTATGATCCATTTCAATAGAATTTGTTGAAAAGCAGTTGTTATTGGAAAGAAGAATACAGGCCGTTTCTTTCAATTTTCTCCTCTCTTGATGTGGTTCTTTCATCAAGATTTTTGTCCTATTCCATTCAATCGTGTGATCGCCATTGGATGTGAGGATATGTTCTGCAATTTTTGATCCAGTTATTTGTCGATTTCCGATGTAACATCAGAGTTACATCAGAAATCGACAAATAATAAAGTATCTTTTGAATTTTTTAAAAAATTTTTTTGATAGGCAAATTCAGAAAACGGCAAGTTATTGACAAATTGAATCATTTTTCTATAGGAAATATAATTTGGTAAACGCAATAACTTATCGGGGTGAACTAATCAGTTTGCCCTTTCTACACTTGTATAGATTTTCCTGATTATATTTTCATTTTCAGACTGTGAAAGGTTACCCGAAAAACATGTCAAGAAACGTTGTTCTTCCACAAAAAACCACATTCATTCAATACTAACATGATGGTGTTTTGGAATTATTCTCGACTTATTTTTGTAAATAACATTTTGGTTTTAATCGTTCAAAATTTATAACTACTGGAAGAGATTCATTACTTTATTTTATTCATTCAATCTTTGTATTCATTTTAATAAACTTTTTCTATATTCTTCACAAAGTGTTTTCAAACAATAAAGGATCAGATTCTACCTACTGAGTCGTGAAACAACCCCAATTCACGACAATGTACCTAGGGTTTTTAATATAGTTGCGATAACTTCTAAGAATGCAGCAGGATAATTCTAAAAATTCAACTGAATATTGAATCAAATGTCATCTTGTAACATTTATGGAAAATACAAAAAAGGGTTGAATATCCATACTGGACGAGTTCATATACCTCCGTTAAATCCTGATTACGATGTATCAAAAGAGACGGAAACTGAAAATATTTAAATTACGATGATTTGAAGTCCGTTGAAAGAATTCAAATTCAATTTTCTGACTTCAAGAGATAAATTCTAACATTATTTAGAGAATGCCCGAAGCAGCAAAAATATCTGCTGATATACCTTTGAGCAAAGTTTCTGACGAGTGTATTGAAACTAACACAATAGCAGCTTGGGTAAATTTGTTTATGTTTGCTTATAGAATTTTCAACATTCCTCATAGAATTCAAAAACCCAATCAATATATTTTTTCATTGATAAAGACAAATATCAACAACTCATCAAATTTGATAACTTGTGGTACGCCATTCAATAAAATTTCACATCAAATATCCAAAATTTAACCAAGAGGGTGAGCAAAATTTCTGATGAATATATTTCTTTGGCAGTTCTATAATTGAGCTCAAGTGATACTGTTGCTGATTTTGACTATTCAACACTGCAATCAAAACACTCCGCTGCCTCTAACCAATGGAATGTATCTGTTCCAGACGATAAACCCCCTCAAGTTACATGTAATGAAAGCAATAAAATCATTCACACCCCTTCGTGGTCACTTTGGAGACCTGCAGAACATCACTTTCCAAAGACTCGTTCATCCAACGAACAGCGAGGCTTTGGAACTCATTGCCTAGGGAGGTGTTCCCCGAGGCATACAACCTTCAGAAATTTAAGAAGAACACCAACTCCTACCTTCTTTCCCTAGGTTCCCACGATGTTCTCTGAACATTACAGGATATCCCTTTTCGTGGGAACCAGAACATAAAAAAAAAAAATCCATCTTGGCTCTTCTGGTAGATTAGATTTTCTCAGAACATTTCACATTCAAGACATGTTCAGCCACAGTTCAGGATTTTCGAAAGATAAGCTTTTATCATCACTAACATCCTTATGCATCTTTATGCTAGCAGGTAAAGTTAACCCAGGCATCTGTCCCATCTTGAATGGAGCTACACTTTGTGCTCTCAAGAAGCGAGCTGTTGACCAATTGCAATTGGATTATTTCATCATCGCTTGGTTGCTGAACTTGGATGCTCAGACGTACGAGATCGACTGGGTGAACAATTCAGCCCTGTTTAATTTGATTTCGTTTCGATACACCTGGCGATTGTGGAGATGTTGCTCATGCTGCTTGACAATTCATCAAATATCTCCCAAATCCATCATCCCAAATATTTTTGAAATTTGATTCCAAGAACGCTTTCAATTCGATCCACCGCAACATCTCATTAGACGGAATCAAGAATAGGATTCCCAATCTCTTTCCTTTTTTCAACCAAAATGGAACTTTTTCATCTTTTGGTGATCGCCTGATCATGTCTGAAAGAGGAGTTCAACAGGCAGATCTTTTGGGTCCAGCGTTATTTTGTTTAGAAATCGAAAAATTAACCGAATCGTTGGATTGTGATTCTAATTGTTGGTAACTGGATGATAGCTCTATCGGAGGAGATGTCGATTCAGTGCTTGATAACTTACGAACTGTCATTTTCACTTTCAAGGCTGTTGGTTTGGAATTGAATTCCGATACATGTGGAATGTTTTCTCTGAGCACTTTGGAATCGGCCGGATTGTTTGAATTCGCCTCCCTTGTTCCAGAAAAAAACCCAATTGGATTCTTCTTGGTGCTCCGCTATCTGATGAAGCACTTTCTGTATGCCTCATTGGAAAACAAAAGGCACCATCACTCATTGCTTCTAGAATGAGTAATATTACAACACACATTGCATTTTTCATTCTGAAATACCGTTTGGCAATTCCAAAATCAACATATATTATGAGATGTAGCCCTCATGGCACAATGAAGAGCAACACCTTGAATTCGATTTTATTTTGCGGAAAAATTAGAAGGAATAATGAATAATCATAGGCAAGACAATACTTGGCGTCAATCAACATTACCTGTCGACGAAGGATGCTTAGGAAATACGCATGACATCATCTCTTAAAGATTCAACTCATTTGTCATCTTCCAGTAGTGTTTCTCAATTAGTTTTCATGATCTCACCAGATTCATTTTCAAACGTATCCAACCACGAGAGCAGGAGTGGATTTCCAAAATCAATTCTCAATTACCTGAATTGATGAAAAATTTTCAAAAAGCATGGGATCGAAATATTTGCTAAGAATTTGCTTGATTCAGCTTTGTCGGCAAAAAGAAAGGCCCGAATCAATGCAGTTACTTCACACCATCCAGGTGCTTGGCTTGATGCTTCACCTGCCGCTTCACTTGGATCTCTTTCAGATAATGAATCTTCCAGAATAGTGATTGGGCAACGACTAGGATCTCCTATTTGTGTCCCTCATACAGATAAATGTAGTGCTCTTGTAGATGAGAAAATAACCTATGGTTTGAGCTGTGAATTCTGCGCAGGGCATCAATCCCGTCATCACGTAGCCAATGATTTATTGGAACGAGCATCAACAACAGCCAATATTCCATCGATCTTAGAGCCTATAGGTGTCAGCAGAGACAATGATAACTGCCCCGACGGCATGACACTCATCCCATGGAAGTTTGGGAAACCTGCTATTTGGGATTCTACTTGCGTTGACACGGTTGCAACTTCACACGTAGTTGATTCCTCCAAGTGTCCCGGAGCAGCCGCAATAAATGGGAAGAAAATTGAGGGTAGAAAATACAAAAATTTACAACAATTTACGTATTTTTATCCGGTTGCCTTTGAGACATTAGGAGTATTCGGTCCCATATAGACATAGGAAGACCAATAACAGAAGTGACCAATGATAGAAGAGCAACTTCATTTTTGCCCCAAAGAATTAGCATTGCGATCCAGAGGGATGGTGTTGCTTTTGTTTTGGGAACTCAAAGGACAATTCATGAATTCCTTGGTTCAGTTCTTGATGATGACTTGTCAAAAACAGCACGATCTTCCATATCTCTTTCTGATTCTTCATCAAACAGTCTCAGCTCCCTCTCACACCGATCCAGTGTTAGTAAAAATAAACGTATCAGAAAGCACAGCTCTAATATTTACAACACCATCAAGTCTCCAGTACACGGAAACGTAAAGAGAGCGTCAAAATAGGGAAATAAGTATGATATTCCTTAACCTCGTCTTGGTGTCATCAGGTGCTCTGCAAAATCCACGAGGTATCAGGATGTGTTGAAATACTATCCTTGGTAGTTCTTTACATTTTATTTTCTATACTTCATCATAATACAACATTATATCTGTAAAACTTTCAAACAGAAACAGCTCAGACTCTGCAGGAATATGCTTTCTTACTTTTTAGAACTGACAACGATATTTTTCTGACAACGACATTAAACATTAACATTACATTATACAGGGTAAACTGATTCCTGAGAGACAAAAATAGGTCAATAGAGTATAAAAACAGTATAATTTCTACATTCTCCGCCCCGTGAAGCACCGGAGTCTTCACTAGCCACTGGTAGATATGGGAAGTACGCATAACTTTGTTAGGGGTCTTGTATAGGAGCCTTTTATGGTCTTTATTTTCGCTACCCTTATAGTGCCGTCTTTTCCTGGTAGGTTTCTTCGACGCGTCCCATGAGCCACTCATTTCGAGGTGCCTTGTCATCCACCATTATCGTAATATCACCCACTTTGGGGAGGTTCGGTTTTGTGTGCCACTTTTGTCGGTTAACAAGAGTTGGTCGATATTCTTTGATCCAACGCTTCCAATACAAATCAGCCAGGGCTTGTGCGAATCGCCATTGTTTCCTACTTCTTATGTCGTTTTCCCCATGAGACTGAACTCCTCCAGGTCGAAGAAGCAGAAAATGATTGGGAGTAATTGCCTCCGGTTCATTAGGGTCCACCGATATATGCGTCAAAGGTCTGGAGTTCACTATGTATTCTGCCTCGTAGAGAAGAGTTAATAGAATTTCTCCTTTGGATTGACCTCTTTGAGCGATACCTTGAGTGCTGTCTTCATCGATCTTACCATCCTTTCCCATATGCCTCCCATATTTGGAGCACTTGGACAATTGAACTTCCATTTGATGCCTCTCGAAGAAAGTTCGTCAGATATTCTAACATCATCCAGGAATCCACACTTTCTCTCAGTTCTCGTTCAGCACCAACAAAATTTGTTCCATTATCTGATCGAATTTCTTTTGGCTGTCCCTCGGCGACTATAAAACGTCTGATGGCAAGGGATCGTGGAACTGGTATCTAGAGATGCTGCTACTTTGATATGCACTGCTCTAATAGTTAGGCAGGTAAAGAGAACGCCATATCGTTTTTCTTCTTCGCCCACGGAAATGGTCATCGGCCCAAAGAAGTCAATACCAACGTATGTGAAGGGGAAAAACGTTAGATTCCAATATCTCTGGTGGAAGGAGACCCACTTCATGGAGCTATTGGCTTCACATTTCCGGATTATTGCAACTAGAGGCAAGCATTGAAACATTTCTTGACTGCTTGTCGAATATGAAGAATCCAATATGTGAGCCTCAAATTGTTTATAACCGTTTCTACAACCATTATGACCAGATTCATGGTGGTAGTGGTTAATTAACAGCTGGGTATATTTGTTCTTGGGATCTAGAATAACCGGATATCGCAAATCATATCCAAAGTTCAGTGATTCACTTCAGGAAATCTGCCCTCCAAACGAATTATGCCAGTTTCATCCAGGAAAGCTGACAACTTGGAAAGCCTGCTGGATTTTGGAAGGGTCTTGTTTCGGTTCAAGAGTGATATTTCTTCAAAGATTCCCCTGACTCTTTTTCAGCCATAACATAGAAGCCTCTTCGAGGTGTCAACATCAATTTAACTTCGCATGGTCTGTTATTCTTGGGAATTCTGGAAACTTTCTTGAAATGAAGTACCCATGCAGTTGATCTGATTAAACGAATCCATTTTGAAAATCTATCGATCTTCGGTAGCTCTAAATCTCTTCCGTGTTCGAAAACCGTAAAAATATTTTCTTCAGAACATTCTTCTGGTTTTCTGGGCCAAATTCCTTGGAAGTTTCAAGAATTTGGGTCCATTCATCCAATTGCTATGCACTCCAAAGTCAATTTTGTTAAATTCTTTCGTTGTTGATCAGCAACATTCAAATCAGAAGGGGAAACCAGTGCCATTGAGAAATACAGTTTCATTTTCGAATTTCCCCTATTCTGCAGGCACAAAGATTGGAACCGCCTCGACCTGATTTGATTTGCTTCAGAACAACCATGGAATCTATCCAGTAATGAACTCTCCTGATTTTATACTCCAAAATCATTGCAGATTGTTTTTCCCAGACGACAGCCCATACTGCTTCTGTAATTCAATCTGGGTACTGTTTGTTGGTTCAATGGGCGACTTTGAATTTTGATGTTACGAATGATGTGAAAATTTCCTCTCCAACTCATATCTCAAATAGGCTGCTGTGGCATAAGCTTTTACAGCGTCCAGAAGATATTGGAGGTCAATTCTTTACAGGTAGTGTTGGGAAATAATGTCTCGGTATAATGATTGGTGAAACACTTTTAAGTTCCGTCAGCCATTTTTCCAAACCAAAATAAAGTTTCAGTTATTTCAGTGTCCCAGTCAATATCGCTCCTCCAAATTTCTTGCATCAAGATCCTTCCTTTTTATTATAAGAGGTGCAAGGGAACCCGAGAGGATCGAAAATGACATTATCAACCGAAGAACTTCTCTTAGTCGGAGTCTTCTTGCCACTGCTGATTTCAAGGGGTATTTTTTTAGGTTCAGGGAAAATATGGAAGTTGTCGTTTCTGGTAGCCATGAAAGTCCAAGAATTCTTTCTATTTTCTCGAGTCGATTTTCAACGTCCATAGTTGGAGAACAGCCTCGGGAATAGTTGCCATAACCTCTTTGGAATTACTTATCCATTTAGTCATTTTGAAACCTCCTTGTTCGTGAACATAAATGACATCAGCAACTCTCTTGATCACCTTTCTTCGGTGTCACACGAGTCCAGGTAATCATCAACGTAGTGTTGCTTTTTCCATACACCTGATTATACCTGGAAACCGGAGCACCAAACTCATTGGATTTCTATTCTTCACAAACTGAGCTTTGGAAGGGGACGAAACAGCCCCAAAAATCATTACATTCATTTGGTAAACATCAGGATCTCTACTTGGTCTCTACCACGCCACAGGAACCGCTGTGCACATTGATCCTTTGTCTGATCAGAACCTGGTGGTACATCTCACGTATGTCCCCACTGAAGGCTATTTTACCCTGTCTGAAACGCCATAAAACAGAGATCAATGATGGTACGAAGTCTGGGCCTTGTAGTAAAAAGTCGTTCAAACAGGATCCATATGATTTAGCTGCAGCATCGAAAACAAGTCTTATTTTTCCCGGTTTATTCACATTCCATACCGCAAAATGGGGCAGGTACCAGGTTTTAGGGGTTTCAGCTTTTTCGGTGTCCGTTAATATTATTCCATAGCCTTTATTCAGGCATTCTTCAATCTTCCCGCAGTATTCATCGGCAAATCTTGAATCCCTATCCATTTTTCGCTTCATGCATAATAAACGTCTCTCTGCATTCGGCCGACTGTCTGGAAGTAAAGCATTTTCATTCTTCCAAAGGTGCCCTATTGTTACATCCCAGCCTCTTATTTAGGAATAGAAAATATCCCACCTCGGCCCAACTACGGTCAAGCCGTTGGACAGTTATCAAAAGTTAAACCTTCCGTAACGCCACTGGTTTGGGATAGATCATTACTCCATATAATTAGCCCAAGACGCTGAGGACGCTTCTAATATAGAAATCCTATATTCGATTAGTCCTTTGTTGAAAAGTTGCTCGCAAAGCTACAACTTTGTTGGGTATTAGCAGCAATTATATAATAATATATTCGCACTGAAGTTAATGGGCGTGAGCGGCTACATCCACTACCTTCCTTCTAACACCCGGAGAACATAGGTTGTTTATTTAGAAGTATGACCGTTCGCTGAACTCTATATCAATAAAAGGCACTGGGAATCATAAGACTTATATTCATAAAAAGAAATTAAACATAATAAAACAAAACACATTTACACTGTTATCCTTAGAATGCAAGTATTATGGTATACACTCAGGAAAAGTCAAAATAACTGTTATTAATGGGGATAGAAAATAAAATAATTAGTGACCTGCACTTTCTACAAGCACTTTCCTTTCATTCCTGTATAAACAATTCCCTTTTATATACTGAGTAACCCTTTTACCAAAAGTAAATTGACAAAATTATTGTATAGTACATAGATAAACAGACAAATAAAGAAAACAAAGAAAAACATTTGATATAGGTAACAACATGCCCGATTTTCTGTAGATTTCTCGGTACCATGTATTTGAGCTTAAAGTCAATGACCATGGATTAGTAACTCTCGACAATGTTTCTTTCTATGAGAGATAGATGTATGCATAACATGTCTATTAAGAAATTCATATAATATTAGTAGGAAACCAAAACATTAATTTCAATAATAGGAATTCATTACCTAGGTCGAATTGTCCATTTGCCTTCCTTGGGTCGCACTCGAAGAGTTTCACGATTAACCGGATTTATTAGCTCAGGCGCTTGTCATTGTTCGTTACCGGATCATGTTACAGGATGAATTATTTTCTCGTCTTTAGGGACATCAGCAACAAAGCGTCATTCGATCGAGAGAAAACACAACACTGAAAAAGTAATTTCGACTGAAGTAATTTGGTTTTTATGATGCATGAAATTAACTATTGTTAGAGCGATTAGAGTTGTCCGTAATTATGCGGTGAAATATTGTCTTTACACTGACTCTAGTTAAAAGGATGACATGTTAGTATTGCTTTAATCGAGATGGTTTACAGTGGAAAGATTTTATTTCTCGTGACATTTTCACTGGTACTAATATGAATGCATACTATATTTCTTCTCGTATGATATACGTGATTACTCCACGGACTACCGTTCTGAACTAACTTAACTCTTTCGACTCCCGTTGCCTTTTTATAATATCTTCGATACGGAAGCTGGGGCGGGACTTAGTGTGTTTATGGGCAGATAACGAGGTGACATCGTAAAACTGATAAGGGTCTTGTTTTTCTAACCCGTTCTCGCTTATCTATGTTATAATTGGATAATATTTTACTGCATGACAGGTATTTACGGTAGCTGTCGGGTAATCTTTGAAATAATGACCAACAAGTGTGTTTATGAACTTCTCGGTGGCGATTCCCGGTGATTTATAAGTTAGCTACGTCCATTAATGATGCGGGCTGGTGTGACTGGCGTTTATCGTGATTTTTTAATGGCCCTGTTTGTGTTATCGACTTTGGACGGGTGTTAGAATTAGGGATTCGTTTTCGGTAGTAAAATAAAACTGATTGTCTTATCTAGCTGTGACGTTGATATTGGATAATACCCAGTGGCAAGTTTGATTTCTTTTGTTTAAAGGATTGGTCATAACACTATCTCATACTGTTGTCCCGTTTTTCTGAATGTTTTTTCCATGATATCAATCGCCTTTTTATCCTCCGCTGATTTTACAAAGTAATTTTGTTTCACACCAAATGAGTCAATTCTGAAACTATCTTTGACTAACAGGTGGAGGTCTTCATCGCTAACCAAACGACAACAAAGACTCACATGGGGCATTCTGGGTACTTCATTGTTGGTTATGTTCCCATTGATGATCCAACCTAGTTTCGACTTCGACATGATTGGTTCATTCAGTTTTGGCTGAATAATTCTCCTTGGAACAATAAGACCATAATTATCTTGGCCAATCAACAGTTGGGGAGATGCTGATTTTATAGATTCCAGTAATTTGAGATCCAAATAAGGAAATTTCCTTTTGATTTCATTAGCATTAATTTTCTGGTATGGAAGACTAAGATTTCTTACAGTTCTTACTTGGTTCATCTTGTAAAATATTGAATTTTCATTGGCACCTGATATATCGAGGGAAACCAATCTAGATTCGTCCTCATAATAACTAATGTTATTGGTCCATTGAAAACAAAGTGGAACAATTGGACCAGTCAGCTTGAGTTTATCAGCCAGCTCTTCTTCAATCATTGAACATGTGGATCCTTCATCGAAAAGGGCAAATATATGAATTTCCCCTGTCGGTCCACGTAGTTTGACTGGGGCAATTCTCAATAACACCGTTTTTTCTTCACTGTTGTTCTCGTATAGATTGCCACAAAAATCCCTTGGAGAAACGTTCTCAACTTCTGCTTTGGGTTCGTCGGCATTTCTTTCAACGTGGAGTAATTTGTTGTGTCGGCCTTTACACCCATTTTCACCACATCTATTCTTCTGATGGCAACTTTTCACCATATGACCAGTTTGCAGACATAAAAAACAAAGCTTGTGATTCATGGCGGATGTTCGTCTTTCTGTGATTGTCTTTTTTAGAAATTCATCGCATTTTTGCAAAGTATGATTGACATTCTTACATAAAACACATCCGTTTGAGTCATTTTGGTTTTTCTGAGGACTCTTCTTCGATACCATGACATTTCTCGCCTGAGAAAGATTTTGCTTGAGTCTTTTGAAAGGGATTACTTATTCCAGCCAGAGAATTAGTTTCTCCCTCGAACCAATTCGCAAAATCGTTCAAAGATGTATGTAGGGACTGAAGATCACGTTGATATTTATATTTTCCCCAGGAGTATTTTCGTATTGGAGATAATTTTTCCACCAAATTACAAAGAAGTTCAGGATTATATAGATAAAATTCAGCTTTCACGTTGTTCATGGTAGTTACCATATTGCTAACTGCATTGGAAAAGGCAACACAAGATTCTAATTTATCTTCTTTGACACTGCCAAGTCTCTTTACTTTTTCTATCAACTCCAGAATGATCCACTCTGCTCGGCCAAAGTTCGTTTCTAACATTTTGATGATCTGAGCAACATTCGATGGAGAAGTTAAGAGAGCTTCAACAGTTTCTCGAGCTTTCCCTTTCAATGACCTTTCCAACCGAACAAGATTATCTTCATCTGTCAGTTCATATCGCGCCGATGTTCGATGAAATTCACTGATGAAAATGGGCCACTCCGAAAGTTCACCAGAGAAAGTGGTAAGGTCCCGAACTTTCTGACGAAGTAAAAGTTTGTTGGTATTTGATGTATTTTTAATACACTGCCTGGCAACATCAGAAAATGAATCGTCTCTTCCTCCACACCCAACAGAAAAGGTAGTGTTATTGCAACATTTATGGGTACAAGAATAGAGGCTTTCAACTTTTTCATGTTCAGATCTCTCATGGATTCTTTGAGAATGTGAAGATTCGGGAATGATACACTTTTTGGAATCTTCAACCCACTTGCCCAAATAGTGTTCATCGCTATATAAACTTTGCGAATGAACTGATGCCTTTTCACTTTGATTCCCAATACTGTCCATTATTTTCTTCTTCAACTCCATTTCTTTGACTAAATTCAAACGTTTTCTTTCAAGGGCTTTCTTTCTTCCTTGTTCTTCCTCTTCGTCAATTTTCTGTTGTTCTTTCAACATAATCAGTTCTAAATTTAACTTGGATATATTGGATCTTTTGGAAGTTACAGATCCCTTGCTCGGCCTCCTTTCTCTAACTGAAGGCTTCTCAGCAACAAATACAGGATCTGCAGTTTTTTCAATGGTATTATAATCGGGATTACCAACTATCGGAGAACCATTTGCAGAAAAGGTTATTTCCATATCACTCATGCAACCTCTTTGTCGTCTAGGTTTTGTACACACACTAGAAGAAGGCACATTTGTACAGAGATCTACGGCAGCCATTTCTGATTTGGAATATCTCCTTGCGGGAATTCCTTTATTGCACCTAGTGCTTCTACGAAGACCAATATTTCTATCTGCATTTTCTTGTACTTTTTCAGGTTCCATAGCGTGTTCAATTGAAGGCTCGTAAGGACCAATGTAAAACTTTCAAACAGAAACAGCTCAGACTCTGCAGGAATATGCTTTCTTACTTTTTAGAACTGACAACGATATTTTTCTGACAACGACATTAAACATTAACATTACATTATACAGGGTAAACTGATTCCTGAGAGACAAAAATAGGTCAATAGAGTATAAAAACAGTATAATTTCTACAATATCCAAGATGGCCTCCGGCCAGAGTGTTTCGGTAACATCAGTCTGCGAATACTACAGAAATAATGCAATCTCAGGTATTAAATGTGGGTGCATTACACATAATAGTTGTGCAAAACGATTATCAAAGTTGAGTTCAGTGAGTGAACATGACTCCGATTGCTGCAGTAAACATGACGAGAAACCTCACCTAAATGATCAGGATGAGTTGGAGATTCCTAATATAACAGAAATATCAAAAAGCGTGGGGCTGAAAATCGGAAACATCTACGTCAAATCTTTATTGAGACACAAAGACTCCATCATACGGAATATAGAAATCCAACATTTACTGGTTGAAGGAAGTGCCTACTCAGCGGACTCCCATATATTCAAACCCGCCACCTCCAATTCAAAAAAATCCGAATTGTGAAGCACGTGCCGAGAAAAAGGGGACAGCGGTAACTCACCAGTGCGATAGCCACAGCAGTATGGGAGCAATTCCGAGAAAAACGATTGTGAAAAGTCCAACCAAAGTTAAAATGAATACCGACGGTATTTCGAAAGATGAAGGAAAACAACATAGCCACAATGAACTCAAAGTTGCTTCACATAAAAAACCGAATAAATTAATCCACATAACTATTGACGGAGAAATCTCCGCTCTCACCAGACCAGACAAATATAAAAATGTCGATGATCCAAAGTGGACTTTGGTAAAAAAACAAAAATAGACTGGAAACTCCATCCTCAGTCGATACGAATACGACCGTAGTAACAAGGACCGACAAGGGAGGTAATAAAAAACAAAACAAAGTCCTAAAAGTTGGTAGCGGGGATGGAGATCCTGACTCTCGTGGAAGAGAGCACAAAGACAGAAAAATGTGGCTATTCATCTCGAAAGTTTCTGATCGTGTATCATCTGAGCACATTGATAGTTATTCGACGAAGCATACTAACTCAGATAACACTTCAGCCAAAAAACCAGATACAAATAGTATCCACAGGGATAACCAATCTTTCATGGTTGGTGTTGAGCCCAAAATGCAGCAGAGAGTGAAGTGTAGTCCAGTTTCTGGCAAAAAAAATGCATTTGGGCGATTTGACTCCAGATTCAGGACGCTTCCTGGATCAACATAAGAGCATGCAGAAAAACGATGAAGTTCAACCAGACTCTTTTTGAGAAGCTCCCTAGATAATAACGTATATCATAAAAATATTGATACACCCCTCACATCTAATTACATTGAAGATTGTAATGAGGTCAGTTTGTTTCATATTGACATTCAGAGTATCTCCAACAAAATTGATCAATTAGCATGATATCTTGATGATTGTCGGTATAATTTTGTCTGCATCTCTGAGCACTGGCTGTATGATGCAGACCTAGATCAAAATAACAAACCCTACTCAGTATTGTAGAAAACATCACATTTATGGGGGTGTTCCTATATTTGCAAAGAAGGGACGAATATATAGCTGTCAGTTCTGTAGTGAAATACACTCTGAGTTTTGTGGTATTGAATCTAATATATATCGCTGTATACAGGTCCTGTTTGGGCGATTCTGAATTATTTTCGAGTAATTTTGATAAACTTTTAAATAAAATTTTACATCTTGACGAACAGTATGTTATATCAGGCGACTTCAATATAAACTTCAATTTCAAATCACAGTATTTATACGACTTGAAGAACGTGTCAGAATCCTTTGGTCTCATGGTAACCATAAAACAAAATACCAGAATCACCGCAACTTCAGCAACCTGCATAGACAACATTTTCACAAACCTCTCTACTGATGAATTCATAGTGGTGATCCCTGAACCTTGTCTCTCAGACCATCTTTGACAAGTATTTATTTCCAACAAAATAGAAAAGACCACTTCTAAAGCCACCCTCGAAAGATTTTTCGGGCAAAAGAATAAAATGTCCTTTCACAATGGCCTGCAAATGGCAGATTGGTCCTTGTGAACGGTACTGAGTTATGTTAGCATTTTGGCCAACAAATTCATCGATACAATTACTGACCTTCTCAACAGAAATTTTCCTTTACGAAAATATCACATAGTCTAAGCCACCGGTGACATGGTATAATGACAATTAGAAATCTATGAGGAAAACCTTATCTGCAGTAAACACTGTATATGCAGTAACCAATTGTCCTGAAGACCTGGCAGTTTTTTGAACTATGAAAATACAATACTCTTCTGCGTTAACCATGACCAAGAAAAAATCTTATGAATTATTTCTATCAAATTCAACCCATTTTTCAAAAGATTCCTGGAAACTGATAAATTTTGAAAGAAGCAAGTGTCTTGGTAATACAAAAACTAACCAGAGACACCCACTGCCTTCAATCAATATTTTTGCATCATCGCTAAAGACATCATATTTATTCTTCCGGATTCAACTTACAATCCCATAGTTCTCATGAAAAATTCACCAACACCTAGCTGTTCATTTTTCTTGAACCAGTTGTTGAAAATGAAGTATTTAATGCAATCACATCTCTTAGGAATCCATTAGCTACAGATATATTTGAACTCAGCAGTATGTTATTTAAAGAAAACGCCGACCCAATTACCCCTCCTCTCACAATCATCATAAATTATTGTTTCAGTTCTGGTGTTTTGCCTGATTCTTCAAAAATTTCCAAAGTTCTACCTTCACTAAAAAAAAGGAAATGTTGATTGTTTGGAAAATTTTCGTCTCATTTTCATTATACCTACGCCCTCCAAAGTAATTGAAATAATCTTGGAACACCGGCTATACTTCGAAAATAATGCATTATTTGAGAATTCACAATTTGGTTTCCGAGGTAATAGCTCAACAACGAAAGCGCTTTTGCAAGTTATAAAGGACGCAGTTGTAGGTCTCAAGGAAGGTGAGCATACTAGTCTCACGCTATGCGATCTAACCAAAGCCTTTGACTGTGTATCCCATGAGATACCAATTAGCAAACTCTTTCACTATGGAATAAGAGATATTCCACTGAAACTGTTCGATTCATATCTAGCTCAGAAAAAACAAGTTGTTTCTATAGATGGTCTGACCTAGGTCACATTGAAAATTGTGTCCCTCAAGGGTCTGTTTTGGGACCACTACTATTTATTATTTACATTAACGATGTTCATCATTTTTTACTGCAGAATGAATCTGTCTTATTCGCTGACGATACTACCATAATGAACTCCGGCAAGAATATCAACACTCTCGAACAGTTAGCGGATAAATTGAATCTGTATCAAGCCAAGACACAATCTTTCACCTTCTCCTCACATACAGAAGTCACACAGGGTTTGACAGTGAAATTATTAGGTGTATATATTGATGACAATTCATCTTGGGTCAGTCACACACATTATTTATAAAATAAATTATCAAGTATAATTTTCATGCTCCGAAGACTGAAACCACAGCTATTGAAATTGTTTATTTTTCACTGTTCCACTCGCATGTATGCTACTCCATAATTTTATGGGGGGCATCGTCCCATGCTGCCAAAGCTTTCATTCTACAAAGAAAGCCATAATTTCCCCGCAACTATGAATTCGTTGAATGAAACAAACCGATCTTACTCCTACGAGTGCAAGTGCAAGTGATTTCCACTAATACATCTTAGATATCAAACTGTGGGAGTATATGTATTTAATTGTATTGTATTTCACTCTATATATGTCATGTATGTTTGTATTAGTATGGGCTTCTGTTCTTGTCTTATTTCAATGTGACATTTTTCAACATATTTCAATGTAATTTTATACATACCTTTCCTTTCTGACTTGCTAATATTATACAGAAATGTATGAAAAATAGTTAAATAAATACTTTTACTATGTGCCGCTGTTGAAGTCAGTGAATTCTGTACAAGCCGAAAAATCGCAGATTGAATCAAGAATGGCAGAACTGTTTGGAATATTTTGAAAAGGAATGGATACCATCGTCACATAATAACTTAAAAAAAAAATTTAACCGATGAAATACGGAACTAAAAAGTAAAAAATGAAATGTCTCAATAACTAAGCTACTAAACTAATGTGAGTAACTAATTTTGAGTGGGCGCCAAACGAACAAGCAAATGAATTAGATAGGGCGTAAAATGATGGCATCGAGTTGCGCGGTGACATTCTGATAATTTTTTTGAAGTAATTTGATGATCTTCGTTGATTGTTCATTTGGCGCCGACTCAAAATTAGTTACTTACGTTAGTTTAGGAGCTCAGTTATTGAGACTAAGAAGGTTCATTTTATATTTTACTTTTCAGTTCCGTATTTCGTCGGTTTAATTTTTTGTTAAAAAGTTTTTATTTTTCAATTGTTTGTGGCTGAAATCTACTAATTACTACCAACTTGTTTTTTGATCACTTCCAAAATACTTACTTACCCACCTTACTTCAACTATTACCAGTTAAATAATATGATTATCTACTTTTACTATTAGTTGTAATATAAATTATTTTTGTTGTTCTGGTTAGTTTATTTCATCACTTTGTATATAATTCCATCTTCTCATAGAATATAATGATTGTGAAGGATGTGGGAGAACAAAAATAATGACATAAGCGATCTGTCATTGTCAACTACATATGTGTGCCAATGTTCAAAAGTGAAAAATCAATTGTCTACCTGTAAGGGTGGAAAATTCCACTCGAAATCCAAATATGATCAACTATGAGGTATACCCTATCTAATAAAAAAAGAAACATCCAAATCGAAAAACCCAGTACAAAGTTATGCCTGATAGAATCGGTTAACGGACCAGAATTCAGAGGGTGAGTGATCAATATCCTTCATTTTGCTACCCTTAGGGAGAAATTTTATTTTTCAAACTCAAATGGGACCATCTTCGAAGTGCACCCTATACACTGAAAAAAGAATTATCGGAATGGGACGTCTCAGTGAAAAGTTAAGCGTGATCATACATAAAATATATATATATATATATATATATATATATACGCGTCGACTAGAGACCCTCCTCCTTTTTGGTTTCGTCGGTTAAAAATACAAACAACGCAGGAATTTTTTTCAGAAGATCACATTAGACGAATGGAATTTTGTGAAACATGATGGGAAAACGAAATGAAAATATTTTTTTTAAACGTATTATTTACAGACGAATAACCGTTTTCTTCACATAGGAAACACAATCCATCCATTGTGTGATATTGGTCTCGGGAAAATCAACATCTAAGTATTCCTGTGCGTACTCGATATCCACAAAAACTCAATGTTTGGACAGAATTGTTAGGATGGTAACCTGAACATTCGATGGTAACCTGAACGCTGTCAACTATCTACAACTCCTTCAGATTCAAAATATTCCGACAGTTCAGCTACTTCCTATTAATTTTGGGGACATTTGATTTCAACAGGATGGTTGGTCAAGTCACAATGCACGAGCAATGAAACAATTTCTCCAAACTACGTTTCCAGATCGTGTAATATCTACACGTGGTACGATCAGCAATAAGGACTGAAATGTTGAAAATAATAGGAATAGAGTCATTGACCAAAAAATTTTTTTTTATGTAAAGATAGCGTGGGGTGCTTTTAACTTAATTTTCATAATTATATTAACGTAACTGATATCAAGCACCTCACGCTTTTTTTAATAAGAGAAAATGTTTTATTCATATTATTTTCAATATTTCAGTCCTTATTGCATCAGAACCGTGTTTTTTAGTTTTTAAAACTATAATTTCATCAATTCTTGGAATGTGTTTTGTTTTCGAAGCCGTTATGGCAAGAAGGAACCACAACACTTATTTTCAGGAGAGAATCATTTGTTACATTTATTGTAGCAAATAACTTCTCGCATGCATTGGAACGTCGGCGTCGTAGAGTCTCTTTCCTGATAAGCCAGACACACATCCACACTAAAATTTCCATACTGACTGGACTGAGCCTACGAATCCTAAAAGTGGAGTCACGTGCTCTAGCTAAGAAGTGGGAACAAATCAAGAGTGGTCCAGTTCACTAATAGATTCTCCTTGCGCATATTTGTTATATTTCGAGCTGGTTGACTATAGACACCATTCAATACCCAAACACATTGAAAATCGTATATTGCGGCAGATTTTTTCCACATCTATATAATGATGAGGGAGGCAAATATCAGGCACAAGACTACACCCCTCCTGGGGACGATCATTACTGAGGCATATCCCAGGATGCTATGCCCAAAAAGTGAAACAACTTACCAGAAAGCCTAGCGACAAAAGTAAGTGGGACCAAAACACCATGTCGGAGCGCTGGACAGAAACACCATAGAATACACATAAACTCTGAAACAGCAGAAAGAACTGAAATGGGAGTGTGTGGGCCTAGAATCGAATACTCTGGAAGTCTGGGCGATCCCATTTTTCAAGTGGTAATATAAGCTATTGAAAAATGCGGCCTGTTCCACATCGAAAAAAAAAACCGCAGACAATATCATTATCTTGTCTGATAGACAAGCAGCCATCAACGCCCTGGGCTCTCACTTAATTAGCTCAGAAATGGTCTGGGATACATTCGCAAAGTTGAAATACCATTCTTGGGACCAGTACCCTTTGCAAGATTAGCAATAACACAATATTGAGAAAGCTCAAATATGAAGTGGATCACAAAAAGTCCAAATATTATGCTTGTGGTGCGTTGGTTATTCTCCGCATAACTGACGCCATTCATCGTTCACAACTCCTCACTGTAAAATACTCGCCAACGTAATAGTGTATATTACCAAACAAATCAAAATCATCAAAAGTTAAATCGAACCCATTTGGCTGAGCAGATTATTGCAGAATAATCATCCTTCACTGAATTATTATAAAGAAGAGAATATTCGAATGGCAAATCTAATTTACAGAGAACATTCTGTTTTGAAGTACACCCTGATGATTTGAATGGATTTCATAAATTTGTCAGTAATCTCAAAATATATCGAACAAATTTTGTGATGATATTCAAAAATAGTTCTGAGAACCTTCTTAGGAGTGATCCCTCTTGTTTCCCTGATGTTTCAGTGAATATATTTATCATAACGTATGAATGTTTTTTGGGAAGGTATCAGGGTTTCGCTTTCCACAATTTTGGGTTTATCTTCTCTTGAAAGTAAAATACTGTTAGTTAACTGTTTCAAGAAGGGCGAATTATTAAACTTGCTCGATACGTTACTGCGTTTTTTGTATTCTGGATTCAAAAATGAACTAAGGAAAGAACCCCACACCAAATACATGGAAAAATGGCTCTCAGCCTTTTCTGAATTTGTTCGGGATATTGTGGTACAAGTCACTAGAAGTAAACGTGCAAGTTCGAATAATATTAATAATAATAATTCGTCTTTATTCACCATAAAAATATAATAATAAGTACAAATATAACAGTAAAGGTGAAAAGGCGGAGTGTCAGCGAGAGCTGTTTTTAAACTCAACCTTATGTTGAAAAAAGACAAAAGAATGAATATGAACAAAATGTTAACAATATGAAAGTAGTAGTTACTTTCCAGTAAGGTACACCGGGATAAGTGTGACCCGAAATTTCAATAATTTGAGTCTGTTGGGATGTCATTTTAGTCTGTAACAGCGAAAATGAGTGAAATTTCAGAGGTCTACTACTAATCATATTGAGATGCAACAGGCAGAAATTCAAAACAAAATGTTAAAAAAAGTATTTTGTTTTATACATTTTATTTTCTTATGTCAATAGTTCACACTTCCCCAACAAACTGGGGCAAGTGTAAATGCGGTGTCGGAAGTATAGCAATAGCATGTAAACTTGATTAGGGCAAGTGTAAATTAAGGAACAACTAAAACATTATCAGAATATATAATTGAAGATAATTTATTCAGTATACATTTTGCTCAAAGGTGATGTTTAAATCAAAATGTCCCCTTTTATGAATATTTGGAGAAGGTAAATACAAATGAATTTGATCTGCGTTTATAACTGAAACATCTGCGGTATCTGGCCAATCAAATTGAGATGATGAAGATCTCGATCGTCTGGCAAATTTCGCTTCCAAACGTGGTTTTACTGCAGTCACCTGCCAAACATAAAATTTTAATAGTTTTTTAGTGGCAAATTGAACAAGAATTCAGTCGACCTTTTCTATTGTTCCAGAGGTTCTATCCAAGGAAGTCACAAATTCATTTCCTTCGCAGAAATCAGCTAGTTCATCATCGAGATTATAATAATTATCGGAATTTTCTTCGATTCCTTCCAAACTTTCGTCATCTCTCTCTTCTTTGTACACTCGATTTATTTTCACCACTTTGCCTTTTTTCTTAGATGTTGAGGCAACAGTTTTTTTGGGTTCTTTTATTTGTTGCTTCAACCTAGCAACCGCCCCAACAGACGTAATAACTTCAGCCCCTGTACATATTCTTTTTCTACCCGCTGTAGCTGTTTTCGGCGTCTGTTTCAGTTGTTCTAGAAGTAGGCTCTCGAAACTTATTGAGCAGGATGATGTTAACGATTGTTCTGCACTGGTGGATGGTATCGGTGAATGACTTGAATTAATTGACATCTCAGAAACTACTTCTTTGTTTGCTGTTGGAGTCGATGTTAAATTGATCTGCTCTTCCAAAACACGTGCAGTTGATTGCTCTGAAACCACGGTAGAACAATCGTTTTGCGACTTTCTGAAGACCATCTTCTGTACGCTCCTGTATCAAACTTCTCAGTGGAAATTACTTCGTTATTGGAGGGAAATACCCCCCCTTTCTCAAATCCTTTGATGAGTAAGGCGGAACTAGCTTCAGAACATATTTTAGATATGATAGTGTCAAACATTGATTTTGGTAATTTGGTGCCATAATAGTGTCTTTGCCATTTTGTCAATTCTGCATCCCATGCCATTTTCAATGACTTGAAAACACGCAGATCCAGGGGCTGCAATAAATGACTAGAATGGGTGGGAAGTTTCATAATTATTATGTCATTAGCAATTGCTTCCTCCATTAGATGAATACTAATATGTGAAGAATGGCCATCATAAATCAATATCACAAGCCTCTCATTAGAAATATTTTTCAAAGAGTTATTCTCAAAATATTTTATGAAATGTTTCGGTCTCCATCCACCCATTTTTAGTTGCTGAATACGTCGTTCCAGGGTACTTATTGTTTGGAATACAACGGTCCCAAATATTATTTCCTTTAATTACTATCAGAGATGGAACCTTCTCGCCAGCAGCATTTCCCCCAAGAAGAACAGTTCTATTTTCTTGTCCAGGGCCACTTGTTTTTCAATGCGCTGCTTTTCCCTTTTCTCCGACGACTTTTATTCGAGATGAATCTAAGCAGAAACTGGTCTCATCAATATTGTATATTTGAGATGCAGACAGATTTTGAATATGCTGTTTCAGAATATTGAAATAGTTGTAGATGATGAACGGATCCATAGCCCTCTTTCGAGCAACTTCCACTACTGCGGTTTTTTTTACTAAAATTAAAAGCATTCTTGAAGCGAACAAAGTAGTCGTCTCCGAGAATTCCAATTTTGAAAGGTGTCACAATCTTGTTTTCATTCACAAATCATCCAACCAGTGAAGTACTTCTTTCTTCGAGAGACCCAGGCCCCATTTTTCTACAGTTTCGATACATTCGGCAATTCTTTGTTCCACATCAAAGGGAAAAATGGGTGCTCTACCCCCTGTATTACTTTTCGTCTCCATTGTACCTTTGACATGGGCAAAAATTGTTGCTTTTGGTATTTTATATATCTTTGATGCCTTCATATAAGGTCAGAACACCTGTTTTCACAGCATGTGTTGCCACTTCCAACTCATATTTGATATAAGTGGGTGGAGGCTTTTTGCGGATGTAATGTCGTACCATAGTCTAAAACAATAGAAAATATTTTCAAATATTTTTTGGGGTGAGTGTAACCTACCACTGGTCATACTTACCCCAAGATATATTTTGGCATGGGGCAAGTCTAGACCCCAACATTAGTATGAACACAATTTAAATTTTATCGAAAATATACTTATTAGTTAATTAATAATTTTACTCACCAGAAATTGTGATTAAAACACGCCGATTATGTGATTGATGCAAATTCAAAGTAAACTCGATAAAACTCATTACCCGAGTGCGAACGCACGTGCATGAATCAACGGATTATAAGTCAGAGTTGCTGTTGTCAATTCCTCGAATTCCCATTACTGTCAGTAGCAGTCATCATAGTAGAGCTATCGCTCAATAGATCGCGCCTGTATCACAATACATCAACGCAAAAATGTGTATGGGTTACACTTACCCCGAATTCACACTTACCCCGGTGTACCTTAATAACTTTCCAGTAATAAATAGTTCAGTGGATGAGGTTAGCAGAGTCAGTTCGACCCAAGACAGTCTATTTGCCAAGATGAACTTACAGTCTTTTCTCAAAATTACTCAATGAGTAGGATCTAAATTCACTGGGTAGTGAGTTATAACATTTCGGTGCGCTGTACGAGGAGCTACGGGTGAAAAATGAAGTTTTATGCTTTGAAATGATGAGAGTTGTTCTATCACGAGTGGAAAATCTGTTCAGGTCGGAAAATGTTTTTAGCCTTTTGAAGAGGTAATCTGGCCGTTGGATTGTTAGGACTTTGTGGGTAATTGTTAGAAGGTGTAATTTCCTAAGTTTCTCTAGATTCAGCCAACCTGATTTCTTCAACGGCTCGGTTATATGGTGGTATTTACGAATGCCGAAAGAAAACCTCAGGCAATTATTTTGTATACGTTGTAGGCGGTGACAATCATTTTGGCGTAAAGCTGAACCGTATATACTGTCACAGTAGGAGATTTTAGGAAATATTAGCGACTCGCAAAGTTTCATTTTCAATTCAGTTGGGAGTGAGTCCCTACTAGGGTAAAGTTGCCTCAAGACATTGTAGGAAGATTTGCTGGGGTGGCTGACGTGTTTAGTGTATCTTAGCTAAGGATCAAGCCAAAGTCCTAGATTTTTGAATTCTTTCACAATTGGGAGAAAGACATCGTCTAGGCGAATTTGTATGGTGTTCAGTGAGACTTCTCTGTTTTTTTGGTGCCGAATAGCATCACTGAAGACTTTTTTGGATTGAGTTTGAGTTTATGGGCTGTAGATATATCGAAGATGGTTTGGAGATCAGTATTGATTTGAGTTTGCACCAAGTCTAGGTCACGAATGGGAAATGAAAAATGAATCTGGGTGTCATCGGCATAGTGGTGTATTGTACAAGTGTTGGCGAAGAGGTGGAAGTCAGATAAGTAAAGACTGAACAATAAGGGTCCAAGAATGGTTTCCTGCGGTACGCCTTTAGTTACAGATGATGCCAAGAGTTACCTTTTGGGTTCGGTCTGACAAATAATTTTTTATCAAGCGTACTGAATCCAGCGAAGAGCCGAAAGCGACCAGCTTCTGACAGAGGATATCGTGGTCGATTGTGTCGAACGCTTTGCTATAGTCGAGCAAAGCCTGTAATTGAGAGAAGAGCTATGTTGCGATCGGAATCCCGACTGGACGGATGAAATTATTTTATGTTCGTTTACAAAAACATTGATTTGATCCTTCAGTATCATTTCCATTACTTTGGAAAGAGAAGGTAAAATCTAAATAGGTCGGAGGTCCGTTAAGTCAGACGGAGTGTTACATTTTGGCGGAGTTATAACTAATCCGCTTTCCCACTTGTAAGGAAACTGTCCCGAAGTTATTATTGAATTAATAATGTGGATTATGTGGTTCAGTAGATGGTTTTCAAATAGGTGGATCATCTGTATGTAAATATTATCGGAACCTGTTGCGTTACTCTTTATCTTGTTAATGTACTTTTTAATCGTGTGTGCAGTTACGGTGGAAAAGAAAAACAGGTTACCGGACTTTTCTTGTACTTTGTAGCGGTCAAGTAGAGAAGTCTGGTATGCAGACCTGTCGGGCTGTGAAATTGTGTTGAAGTATGAATTGATGCGATTCACGTCTTTCAAATCATTCGGGATTCCAGGGGTGGCTTCATCCCTTGAATTTCAAGAGATATGAGTGTATTCCAAATTCTTTCACAGTCTTTCTTTGCAAGGATAAAGTTTGGATAGGCTTTCTTTTCACGACGGATAGCCCCAGTTGTGTAATTCTTCGTAGCTGTTCCAGTCTACTATGGAGTGCGAGTTCTTATATTTTTTTAATGCGCGGTCTCGCAGTAAAATCATTCCTTTTATATTGAACGTTAGCCAGGGAGCAGGCGGCTTACTAACCCTTTTATTTCGATAAGGAGCATGTCTATCGAAGATATTCAATAGGTTGTCGTTCAAAAATGATATCATGTTATCCACATTGTTCAATGAATAGATATTATCCCATTCGATATGGAAAAAAACAGTATCGAAGTTAAGATACAAATTTGACTTCATGCTGTATTTTAATTTTATCGACTTTACATGAAACAACCATGTGATCCAAAATACCCTGTATATCATAAACCTTGACCGAGCCAACTTCATCCTTTTCAGAAACGAATAAAACATCTGAGAGTGTTTGGGAGACAGAAGTGATTCGTGTGGGACTGGCAACTAGCTGATGGAAGTTGAACGAATTTAGGAATTCAGAGAACCTTTGGCTTTGTCTGTCATTAGCAAGTGAATTTATATTAAGGTATCCGGCTGCTAATAGAAAATCACATGTGGCGATCAGGTTGCAGACACAATCCTTCAGTTCGTTTGAGCAATGGGTTAAATCAGCACTGGGAGGATGATACAACACGCCGAAGCAGTAGGTTTTTGATCTAAAAGTTATCGAAATCCATAGCTGTTCAGAGCAGGACTCAATTCAGAGTGGATAATTTTGTAGTTTATATTACTATTGATAAGAAAGGCTACCCCACCACCTCTTCCGTCTCTATCTGCACGAACTAAGTGGAATGAGTTGATACCACCCTCAGGTTCTATGTCTAGATTCGGAGATATATGAATTTTTGAAAATCATAAGAATGGCTGTTTTACTTAAACATAGGAAGGTTCACTTATCCAAATGTATTACTTTTCAGATGATTAGTAACTTGCTGATAGCATTGCTGGTTTGAAGGAAGTCTAATGACATGTCGGTCGTTGAGACCAAAGAAGCCGCCTTTAATACAGAGTGGGTAAAAAATGGCGACAATTTAGCATATTTCGCCAATCTTTATCATTGGTCCCCATTATTGAGAATTTTTCATTAAAACTATCTTTAATGGGAGTCTTTTCTGATGGCAAGAATATTTTCTTCAAAAGTTTCGACTTTCTTCCAGAACACTGATTTTGTTTTCGTTTTTTTTAATTAATTTTTTAACATTAGTGACTTGAAACAGCCTTTTCGAGGAAGATTCACAGTGATTGCTTAATCTGATTAGCTACAAAAAACTCCAATCATATTTTATGCAGGGGTGTTTATGAATCAAGTTGAAATAGGATTTGCATATGTTATATATGTTTATTATTTTTTCTTGAATGAACCTGTCAATTTGAATTATATTCTTGAGTTATACTCTGAAGTGAATTACTCTATACTCATAAAAAATATAAGTTATGAAAATTTATATTTTATAGAAAATATTATGCAAAATCTTATTTCTTGATGAAATGAATATGATCTTGCGGCGCAAAACAATTGCGCCATTAAAAATCGCATGACCATAAACCGTGTGACTGATAACCGCGTGGGTATTGTCACGTTGGGGAGGGTTCATAATTACTATTCATAGATATTCGTGGAATCGTCACGAAGCGTAGAGTACGACTTATATGGATCTGGATGGAATTTCTGTAAAGCAGGTTAAAAACCGCATACCACAACGTGTCAACACAGTCACAGGGGTAATGGTCATGCGGTTTTTACCAGCGCAATTGTTTTGCGTCGCAAGATCATGTATATATATATATATATATATATATATATATATATATATATATATAAATACGTATATATATAAATATGTATATCATCAAGAAATAAGATTGGAAAATATTTTCTATAGAAAATCAATTTTCAATATTTATATTTAAAAACCACACTAGGAAATTAAGGGTTTAAAACAAACATATATATTAGGTGCAAAACCTATTTCAACTTATATTTGTGAACCCCCCGTATAGAATGTGATTGTACCTTCTTGTAGCTGATCACTTTGAGCAATTATTATGAGTCTTCCTCAAGTAGTTTTGGTTTCGAATCGGATTTATTGTCTCGATGAGGCTGTTTTAAGAGACAATTGGTGTTTTGGAAGAAAGTTAAAACTTCCAAAGAAGATATCATTGTCATGAGGAGAGACTCCCAATAAAGATATTCTTAATGAAAAATTGCTCAGTTCCACTAATGGGACCATTGATAAAGATTGGCGAAATATGCTGAATTGTCGCCATTTTTGACCGACCCTGTATAATAGGCGGCTTCTTTTGACTCATCAAGCGACTGACTGACATGCCATTAGACTTCCTCTCAACCAGCAATGCTATTATTCAGTTACTAGTCATCAAAAAAGTAATACTTTTGGATAAGTGAACCTTACTATGTTTCCGTAAAGCAGACATTTCTATGATTTTCAAAAATTCATATCTCCGAAACTAGACATAGAAACTAATTCAAATTTTCACATGTATCTTATAGTGACTTGTACCACGATATCCCATAAACATTTCGAAATTGTCTGAGAGCCTTTTCCCACGTATTTGGTGCGGGGTTCTTGAAAATTTTTCAGTAACGTAACGTAAGAAAATTATTCATCCAAAACATTTCTCAACAAAAGTTATATTGGGAATTCTTAATGAAATAAAACTACCCAGCATGATCGGGAATCCCTTCTGTTTCCTTTTTCAAATGCCAGAAGTTTTCATGACAATTTCTCGTCAAAATCTTATATGCACCGCAGGGTGTTAATTCAACGTGATCTATTTTGTAAGAAATTTCTATAGTTCCCCCTCTTTATTTTTCACGTTGAAATGAACATCCTGTGAATCTGTGCGGTGCTTATCAGATTTTGACAAGCAATTGTCAACAAAACATGAAAACTTCAAGAGCAATTCAAAATTGTAATGATTCTCTGAAAACTAAGAATAAACTCCCAAATTAATTTTTAATCCTTAACACCAAAAACACAGTAATGTATCGGGCCGAATTAGGTCATTCAATTTATTGATACACATAACCAACATTTTCAACTTCCAGGGGAGAGAAAACCGAAAATATGGAGAACAAAGTTTTTGATCATGGCTGTCAGTGATTTAGAGTTGTAAACTCCGTATGGGCTGTCATAAAACAATTCAGAAGCTAACCCGTTATTCACAAGATTTAATTCATGTTATCCTTCAATATCATTCATTTTATTCGAAAAAATTAATATGGCATGATAATAAAGGTGAACTTTGAATGTTACGATTACTATTGCTGCTGCACGTCGTGTATTAAGATATGTATGATTTTAGTGGACCCCAAACTCACGACTAATGGTGAATTCAATTTTATATTACAGCATTTAACCGATCCAGACTCTATGGAATCTTTCGGCAGATGCCTTTCTGAAAACCTGTTTGATCAAAAAACAGGACCTGAAATCACTCTCAACGATAGTAGGATCTGAAATTACTCTCAACGAGGGTGGGGTTAAAACCTATGCATTCAGGCACCAGATCACTGGCTCCTAGTAGTACAACGAATAATAAACGAACAATTTGCATTCAAATTGGCTGTACACAAATGAAAATGTATAAGGAAAAGTTTGAAATACTCACCACTCACTTCTGGTAGGTGAAGCTGTTGTTTTATCCATTCCATGATATCTTGAACATCTTTTTTTTTCAATTTCATATCATTTTCGTATAAAGTATTGACATCGATTTCATTCCGTGGCATCATGCGTAGTTGATTAACTCATGTACCTGCAAGGAAATGATGGGTAAACACTTGTTTGCAGGTTTTAATTGCATTGGATTCCATCGAGTAATTGGTATAATTCCATTCCATGACACAGGACGACTTTGATTTAATTTGGTCTGAATGAATAGAATGAACATGATTTGTTCGAAAATATGTACAGGACGTTCATGAATTCAGATGTGGAATCACCTGCGACTGAAAGATAAACTTCAGTCACTATCTTCCATCGTTCAAGATAACCCCGTGTGGGGTATTCATGTTGAAAAGGGAAACATTCTCAATTTAATATTGAATAGAAATATTTTTCTATGAATTGAAAAATCCACGATAAAAATTAAGTTTTTTTTATGAATGTCTAACAGAAAACAACTACTTCCCTGGCAAAAGCCACGCTGGACATTGAACTACATCTGATAGATCAATCGGTCAAAATATACTTTACTGTCCAAGTTAATAACTTATTGACGAAGCACTACTTATAAATATGAAAATTAATAAAAATATAAATGAATGTGAGTTACACATAAGTTACACACATAGATATATAGTAATCACTAAAGATTCACTAGAGCACATAATACTGAAGCACAATATTTGATGTAAAAATAAAGGAAAGAAAAACAGGATACGAAAACAACATATTAAAAACAAAGTTCGGTTAAATGGTACGAATAGATACAAAGGAAAAATTAATACGACTATATTAAATCAAACTAGAACAAATTGTCACTGTAATATTCCTGCCGTTCATTTTTGACTGTTTTCAGAAATATTGATGCATTCACTTTACTCTTGAAGAGAGTAGGTAGGTGACTGTAAATTTTTTTCCTCTCGAAAATAAGGGAATTTTTGGTCAGTGTTGATGTAGGTCTGGGTAGTAGGATATTATTATTTTGCCGTGTGTGGTAAGGTCGATCACTTAACATAGGGTTTATATTTTTATGCATTAGACGACTGTCTCTTAGATGAATATGCAGATAACTGTTAATATTCTGTGATTGATGAAGAGCGGCTTACAATGATCCCTATGTTGATCTTTACAAAAGTACCGAATTGCTCTTTTTTGTAATACAAATACCGAATTCATCAATTGGATATTGCAGAACCCCCAAAAAGGCAATGCTATACCTCAGGTGAGACTCAATGAGCAAGAAATAAGCCATTCTGGCTGTAATGGACCCAAGTTCCCTAGTTATGATTCTTATGACGTAGCAGCCTGACGCAAGTTTTTTGTTTGAACTTCTTATGTGTACCTCAAATTTCAGCTTGTCATCAAGATAAATGCCCAAGAATTCTGTACATGGTTTATTCGTCACAGTGTGATTGCCTTGAGATAAGTTGTTATAGTTGAATAAGGGTTAATGTGTTTGTTTTATCTACATTGAAATTAAGTAAGTTGGAGTCACACCACCGTTTAACTTTTTCCAAGTCAGGCTGGATATTTTCTTTTGAAAGATCAACATTATTCCCATGCCAGAACAATGTGGTATCATCTGCGAATATCGTGAACTTTTCCTCAATATCTAGGTTACTGAGATCATTTGAATAAATGAGAAAAAGAATTGGACCGAGTCTGAGTGGATCTGAAAATCTATTTTGACATTTCACCATCTGTACCCTGTTGGAGGGAAATGATTCTAACCATTTATTTGCTACACCTCTGAAGCCATAACAGTTCAGCTTCTGGAGCAGTGTTTCATGATCGGCGCAGTCAAATGCCTTGGATAAATCGCAGAACACCGCTCCAACAGCTTCACTTTCATTTAAACTTGTGTACACTTCGTTCAACAGATTGGAGATTGCATGGCAATGGGTCTGAAGTTTGAAGGATCATTAAGCTGACCACCTTTATGCAGTGGAATATTAATTGCAGTTTTCAGACAGGATGGAAATACACCTGTTTCAAATGATGTGTTGATTGCTTCCACTAAGACATGAAATGCTCCATCTGGTAGATTTAGTAACGTTGTCGCCGATAATTCATCTACCCCACAAGATTTTTTTTATTACGTCATTTATATCGGTATTGCCCAAGTAGAAACTATTTGGTAATAATAAATCCTTGATACATTGCATTCAGAGGTGCCATCTCTGAGGTCAATTTTTCTGCAATAGTGCAATGAAATTTATTGAGGGTATTTGGTTCAATATCCATATCATTGAGAAGTTTAGTATATTTTCCCCTCAGGGTTTATTATCTGCATTGTCTACCCTATTTCTAAAATACTCCTTTTTGCAGCTTCAATCACAGATTTGTAGATTCGTATATATTTCTTGGGATACTCATTGTTGGTGTGTTTACCAATCGTTCTCAAGGATCTGAGATTAGCTGCTGATACTTTTATTCCCATGGAAATCCACGGTTTCTTGTTCTCCATCTCTATTTTCTGTGAAAGGAAGGGAAGTTTCAAATATAATCAAAAGAGTTTCATGAAATTCAACAATGGGTTCGGTGAGTTCAGATTAGCGACCAGTTAGTTCTTTACTGAAAATTCACCATACCTTTTGCTTTTTTTTTGCGCTTTCATTTAGGAGAAAACTTGTGGATATAGCCTCATGGTCAGAAAGTCTGCAGTCAGTTCATCATCATTGAAGTTGGAGCAAACTAATATATTGTAGTTGCCGAATATGAGGAAATTCGCGTCGGCTCAGATACATGCATAGTCAGGTAAAAGAAGTGAGTATATTTTTCAGAGTCTGGGTGATTTGGGACTCTTCGTCGGCAAAGTTTACATTGAAATCCCCTGCAACTATCATCTTAGCAGATGTAGATACTTTTGTGAGAATAGCTTCGAAGTTTTCAAAAAATAATTTCATGTCTACATTCGGGGCTCTATATATACATGATAAGTATATGTTGTACATAAAACACTCCGGAAGCAAAATACCTCTTCATTTGGATTTCCGGGCGAGAGGTACTCGAGGGGACTCAACATTAAAGATTGATTTTTGCAACATCCGCGGACTCAACAAGAACATCAATGACGTCCACCATCACCTACAGACGAAAAAACCGGATATTCTGGCTCTAACAGAAACACAAGTAAACTCGTCCACCAACAAGGTCCATATGCTTTGTCCTGGTTAGGAACTCTATTCTCAATTCAGGTTCAAAGGTGGAGTCTGCCTTTACGCTAAGGCTTACCTTTCATGCCAGCGTGAAGAGAGTTTGGAACCGAAAGACTTTGATGTGAAGTGGTTCAAGCTATCTGATACCAAACTGACTAAGTTCCTCTGCTGCCTTTACCTATCACCTAATGAACCTTCATATAACGACCTCTTTGAGTTTTTATCACTCAAACTGGACTACATTCAGGAGAACCATCCAACAGCTGAAACCATAATCATGGGAGACTTTAATGTACATAACGCTGCCTGGCTCAAATTCTCTAACAAAACAGATGATGCGGGTCGTCAAGCCGAGGCCTTCGCCATCACTCATGGTCTAGAACAACTGGTCGAGCTACCAACCCGCATCCCTGATGTCAACAACCAGTCTGCCAATACACTAGATCTTTTCCTCACCACCAATCCTGACCCGTATAGAATAGAAGTTTGTGCCCCACTTGGAAACTCTGATCACACCCTCATCTCCAAAACATGCTCTTTCCATTCACCATCGAGCTGCACAATACCACCCCGTCTCATGTGGCATTACAATTCGGCCGACTGGGAAGGTCTTCGTATGTTTTTGTCAGCGTTTCCATGGAAGAGAGTTTGTTTCTCTTCAGTAGATCCAACACGATGTGCTGAGACAATTTCTGGAATCATCATGTTGGGGATGCAAACCTACCGAATACCGAAAGAAGAACATCATCCGATAAGACCTGGTTTAATAGAAACTGCTCTAGAGCTGTGGCTTCCAAACAGGCAGCATACCAGCGATTGCTGAAAAATCCGGGCCCTGAGACCAGAGCAGCATATGTCTAGGTTAGAGGCATATGCAAAGAGACAATAGAATGCTCAAAATATGCCCACAATGCCAAAATGAGATCAGAACTTGCTGAATGTCCTAACGGATCCCGTTCATTTTGGTCTTTCGCCAAAGCTGTGGGAAGAAACTTCACTTCCAGCTCATTTCCTCCTCTAACCGAAGAAGATGGAACACTAGCAACGACTGCCCAGGAAAAAGCCAATATTTTTGCGCACCTTTTTGCTGGAAATTCCACTCTGGATTCATCGGGAAAACAACCCCCGAACATTATACCTATTGACAGTCACATGCCCAAGATCACCTTTCGCCAACGTACTATCAGAAAGATTTTGCTGGGTCTCAACACCAACAAAGCCTGTGGATCTGACGGAATCCCGCCGATTGTTCTCAAGAAATGTGCCCCCGAACTAACACCTGTTCTTTGCAAGTTGTTCAACCACTCTTACAATTTGGGGGTATTTCCGTCCAATTGGAAAATTGCAAGAGTACAGCCAGTCCCTAAAGAAGGCAAAAAGGCCCTACCCAGCAACTACAGACCTATCGCACTGCTATCTATTATTTCAAAGGTCATGGAAAAAGCCATCAACATCGAGCTCATGAAATATCTGGAAGACTCAGGAATTGTCAACGATAGGCAATATGGCTTCCGCCATCAGAGATCAACTGGTGACCTGCTCGCTTACGTCCCACATATATGGCAGCTATCTATTGAAAAGCATGGAGAAACTTTAGCTGTGGCATTAGATATCTCCAAGGCGTTCGATCGAGTTTGGCACCAGGGACTCCTCGCCAAGCTTCCGTCTTATGGCTTGTTCCCTCAGCTGTGTTCTCTGCTTGCTAGTTTTCTCTCAAACAGGTCTCTCCATGTAGTGGTCGATGGAGTTTCATCTGACACTCTACTCATAAATGCTGGTGTTCCGCAAGGATCTATTCTCACACCAACACTATTTCTACTTCACATCAACGACCTGTTGAAAGCAACTTCATGTCCAGTACACAGCTTTGCCGATGATAGTACCCTCCATACCGCTTTCTCTTCCAGGGCCCCTATATCACGTGAAACCAGAAATGAACGAGGAAGAAATGTTAATAATATAAATATGGACTTAGCAACAATTCTCGAGTGGGGATCTAATAACTTGGTAGAATTCAATGCAAACAAGACACAAGCATGTCTTTTCTCTAGAAAAGCCGATCTCACTGTGCCTAACATAACTTTGTCAGGATTAACCATACCACTGAAGTCATCCATATCGATGCTTGGTATTACTATCAGCAATAACCTTTCCTGGGAAAATCACGTGAGGTCCATTGCCAAAAGTGCATCCCAAAAACTTAGTTTTTTGTTTGGTGCCAAGAGCTATTTCACCCCCACTCAGCTGCTTTTGATCTATGAGGCACAGATCCGACCTGTCCTGGAATACTGTTCCCATATTTGGAGCGCGGCACCTAAACATATCCTGAGGCTATTGGATTCTGTCCAAAAAAGGGCAATCCGTCTCGTCGGTGATGCCTCGCTTACAAACTCGCTCACTTGTCTGGAACACCGTAGAAAAGTTGGTGATTTGTCTCTATTTTATAGATATTTTCATGGGCGATGCTCTTCTGAAATATCAACAATCGTTCCTGCTTTGGCAGTCTCTTCGAGACTAACCCATCAAGTTCAGTCATCACACCCCTTCGTGGTCACTTTGGAGACCTGCAGAACATCACTTTCCAAAGACTCGTTCATCCAACGAACAGCAAGGCTTTGGAACTCATTGCCTAGGGAGGTGTTCCCCGAGGCATACAACCTCCAGAAATTTAAGAAGAACACCAACTCCTACCTTCTTTCCCTTGGTTCCCACGATGTTCTCTGCACATTACAGGATATTCCTTTTCGTGGGAACCAGAACATAAAAAAAAAATCGGGGCTCTATATATACATAATAAGTATATGTTGTTTCTCTTATTATACACCAGTGAAAGTGGTAACATTTTCGAAAATGAATGTGCCTGCTAGTTAAATTTTAATCAAAATCATAGTTCATTCTTCAGTGTTGTTCTGCAAAATTTGGGAGCAATGGTGTAATTAGAAATATGACATGATTCATTTTCTTTGAGCCAGTGCTCTGTTACTGAAATAAATTCAGGTGATTCCTGATCATCAATGAATACAAGTAATTGATCACTTTTACATCGGATAGATGGATAACCTTTGTTTGTGTTTGGTTGATATTATCTTTGAATCTGACGAGCTTGCTGAATCTCTGAAAAAGACACTTCTGGAGCCGCAATGGAGTTTGAAATTGTTTCAAGATTTAGGTTTCTCTCTAACTTAATCAACTTCTAGACCCTTTTCCCTTTTTATTCAAAAATTAACTCGATCACATTCTGTAATATTTTGAATTTGGAAGCTTTTTCCATAATAATTTTAGGGATGAATTGACACTGTGTTTTTTTAATCTAGATATACTATTTTGAATTTTTTTGTTTATAAAATCATCAAGAGGATCCTTGCATCCAGATATAAGCACAAGATTGGTTGTTTTGCTCAGTGATAGATAGATAGATATTCTAAGAGGACCCTCACTCAAAAGGAAAAATCTGAAATTGAAAATTTGCATTTTCATTCAGATAGTTATTTGATTTTCTATTCCAGTCCCAATTCAGAACTCGTATAGATGAATGAGTAAAAGAAGGTTCTCAAAAAGAGAGTATTTATCAGAAATCATTTGAAACATTGACGCAAGAGAGGCATCGCATTCACTAGGTCTTCAAAACATTTTTGTCGACGAAAATTTATTTCACGCTTTCACGACCATCAGGAAGACCGGGAGAAATGGGAAACACATTTTCCATAAGCAATTTCACGTTGCAAAGATGGAAAAAGGTTGGAAATATTTCTTTTGGAGAGACACTTCGAAATTGGTGTTTTTTAAAGAAAACATTTTTGAAAATTATCAACTTTCGTTTGAGTTGACGCAGCCGATACTTGATGAAAATCCATATTGAGGTAATCAAAAGACACGTCTCGAATCTCACCACATAGTGTTTCATATTGAAGATCGGATACTACGAAAATATTGGATATTGAGGATATCCTGAAGGGTGATTGGGATAGAGGATCAAATAGGTGGGAATCTCCAATCTTGTTCAATTTTTAAGAAAACAAATTCAACACAAACCAATCAAGCGAATACCAATAAACCAATCAAGCGAATATGGTGCCTTTTTTATTTATTGATTTTTAAACTTCCTAGAAGGTCGGGTTAACAACTTTCTCATTCTACAATAATATCCAAAACTCAATGGTGAAACTATATTTTCCAGTAATGAGTTGAGTTTGTTCCACTATTGACGAAACATTTCATATGTTCTGAGATTAGCTTTTCGAATGTTCAGCCTGTTTGGCCTATATAAAAACTGTGACAAGAATCGAAACTAAATATATATATACATATATAAAATGGAAGGAGTTTATTGGACATAGCCCTCAGAGAAAAGTGTTAACCGTAGACACGTGTTTCGGGCTCTCGGCCCTCATCAGTACGGTGGAGAAGTGCAAGGATGAACAACACTTGGTATCTTCTCCACCGTACTCATGATGATGATGATGATATATATATATATATATATATATATATATATATATATATATATATATATATATATATATATATATATATAAATATATATTATATATATATATATATATATATATATATATATATATATATATATATATACCTATGAAGGGTACGTTGTCACCTCGAAAATAGATATACGGTTCACGCTGTGACCTCTTATACGACGCTGTGACCTCAGATGAGTGAGGTGACAACGTTTTGCCTTGATTTCGATATAAAATCAACCTAGATGTCACCCTAAGTTAATAAACGAAATATTATTCTGAGGTCACTTCGTATAGTTTTTTCCTACAATTTGTCTGTTTAGTTCATATATCACCAGTGCTAGTGTCGCCGTACCAAGAAGTGACGGGCAGTCCGTTGTGACCTCAGGCTAATATAACAGTCAGAATAGAGATTACAAATACGTTGTCACCTCTGGCTGTTGGCAACGTTGCGTCAATTGATCGTTAATATATTTGCGCACTTTAAATAAATATTATATGTGTGATAAGTGATAAATAATGGCTCATAGGGGCCTATTGATGTTGAATATGTTGAAGGTAAGTAGCTGAATTGAAAACAATCGATCTCTGATTACTGGAATACAAATTATGTTGGGTGGATGGCCTCTTTACTTGTTGAATGTTTTTAATTTTTTCAAGTGGAATTTTCATAGTAGATATGCGGTGATCCAATTTTCACTTGATTTTTTTTGCGATTTATTCAACCTGTGATGATTTTAGAAGTCTTTATTTACTTTCACCAGATCCGATATGTGTAATCAAATCTTAAAAGTTAAATTGATCGAATAACGTGGAATTTGGCACGTGTTTATAGCTCCCGTGACAATGTATTATGGAATTTTTTCTCAAAATTAATAAAATTGCAGCTCCGACAAACTATGTGATTATGGTCCGATTTTATTCAAAATTGGTACGTGGGGGTTTTCGGGGTCGGAGATTATGAATTTTTTGAAATAATCAAATAAGATGGCGGACGAGTTTTCTAATTATGGACGATTCAATTCAAAATTGGTATGGGGGTTTTGGGTTGGAGATTATGAATTTTTTGTCAAAATTCATAAATTCAAAATGGCGGGACGTTTTTTGTAATTATGGTACGATTCTATTCAAAATTGGTATGTGGGGGCTTTTGGGGTCGGAGATTATGAATTTAATGTCAAAATTAAAAGAATAAATTCAAGATGGCGGACGTTTTTTGTAATTATGGTACGATTCTATTCAAAATTGGTATGTGGGGGTTTTGGGGTCGGAGATTATGAATTTAATGTCAAAATTCATAGATTCAAGACGGCGGCTCCAAGGTGGTTTTGGAAATTCATGAGTTGAAAATGGCAGCTAAAGGATGGCAGACGAGTTATTCTTTAGATGGTCTTTCCATGGAAGAACTCGATAGCTCAGATTTCACAGGAAAGAGGCTTCATAATGACGACGCTTCAAAAAAAATGCATTGATTAAGATATAAAAAAGTTTCGTGAAGACAGGCTTTTATTCAAATTCGCCAAAAAGTGAAAAATAATTGCTTTGGATGTATGACGTAGGTCATTCAGTGAGTTATAGATTCGAAAGCTTTTCGCTTTTGTATTCGAACTGAAAACTTTGAGCGACAAGCTCTTGAATCTATAAGTAACGGGATAAACTACGTCAGACATACAAAGCAATTATTTTTTACTTTTTAACGCATTTGAATAAAAACTTGTCATTTAAAAGGTTTTTTATTAATCATTTGATTTTCTACTGAATAGGAATACTTCTTATACGAAAACTAAAACGCAAATGGAAATTCATGAAATTTAATACAATATTAATCTAGTTTCAATGATTTATTCCATGAAAAATATAGAAAACTTCAAGCTTTACTGGAGGGCTGTGAATAGATTAGACTGTTAAATTCAAAATATACATAATTTCTGAAACATTTAGCAATATTTAAAAAAATACCAATTCAGGTGATTGTTTTTTTGCACGCCAGTTGGCATTCACTAATGAATAATTTGCATTATGATGCGGATTTTACATGTGACTGTAGAGGGTGGACCACCGAAAATATTTTACGTAGGTTTATTTTCTCCTAAATTAATAAATCAAAGTACGCCTGAACACATGAGCATAAGTTTTTGGGGGGAAATATTTCATTGGTATTCTTCTACCCTCTGCACCTCGAATAGAAACGGAGAGTAATGCCTCATTCCAAAGGAAATTGAATTGTCTTTTCAACAGGATATCGTTCGTTGATGTCGGGTGAGTAGTTTGGAAGAGATAAGGCATTAAATTTAACAAAATTTCTTACCACTCGTTTCAATCAAATAAATGTTGGAAGTTTTTATCCCAAACCTCCAAAATATAATTTCAAAGGCACTGTTAGAAATATTCGCGAACATTGTGGAGCATTTCAGGAGTTATTTGTCGACACTCGTACACTATTCGTTGTCGCAAGTATTCTGAAGAATTGGGCTGGGTTGCATACATTTTAGATTTGAAATGTTTCCACTACAAGAAAATGACAGGTGGCAATGAATCAGCAGGTCTTGCAGGCTATTCAAAAGTAACCTTTCGTTTCAATCCATCTGCCAGAAAAATTTTCATCCAGAAACTGTTTTGCAGAACTTGCATAGTATGCGGGTGCTCTACCCTGCTGAAAAACTAGATTTGCTGGCCGATGAAAGTTATATTATTCCATGGCATTCGTTAAAGTAGGGTCAAGAGTGGTTTACAGCAACTCTTGGTATATTTCACCAGTCGAATATCCAGATAGCTAAAATGGGCCCAAAAAATGCGGTCCCCAAATGTAACAGCCCACACATCTAGTTTTTAGCGATTTTGGGTATGTATTGTTCAATTCTATAATATATTGTTTGGAATATTGCCTTCAATTATATCGATTGATAGTATCAATAATATAATACTAGCATTTATCTGAAAAACAAATGTTAAATAAGAATTGTGGATCGCGTATCAATCTTTCACTATTTAACTCACAAAATTTCAAACGTCGTTCGTTATCGTCTTCATGTTCAGGAACCAGTTTTATTTTGTAGGGGTGAAATTTATAAATTTCGAAAATTCTTTTGGGTGTGTCACATATCAAATTCAACGAGCAATATTTCGTTGAAAAGGTATTCAATTCACATTCAAATAAGTCATCACTCATTCACATTTCAGATTTCAAGGGTTTGAACAGAGGGGCTAGAAGACAAAAAATTTTCTCATTTCAAAAACTAACGTTCATATGTTCAAGCGTATTTTTTTTTTTTTTTTAGGTGAAATGAAAAGGTTTCGGTGGGCCACTCTGTATTTTAAATGCATGAACATTTGAGAAGTACTTTCAAATCACATTTGACAAAAGTTGCAGGTAATGAATGGTATCTTTCAGAAAACCTGCAGAGAATATACGAATGTCCCATGAAATAAAGACAAACCGATCTTGCATATCTTTAAATGAAACATTCATCCAAATTTTGTCTCCTTCAATCTGCGTAGGTTTGTCTCTGATTTCTTTTGTTTAAATTCGACATTTCAATGCCAAAGGAATGATACAAACGTAGAACATGTATGCAGGTGTACCACTTGATGCTTTAAAAAAATTAACTGAAGAACAACATTTTTAAAGACGAACTTTTATTTAAGCCGCGAACTAAAACGTATAAAATAAGTTTTAGTCATCGCTGACAATGATTTAATTATTTTTTGATGGATCATAAGCTTGCAAAAAGCTTGTCGCGCGAAGTGTTCATAAAAGTAGGTACCAATTAATTTTATGCCAATTCACGCGACAAGCTTTTTGAAACCAAATAGTTCAACAAAAAATAATTAAATCTTTAGCAGCGATGACTTAAACTTATTTTATACGTTTTGGTACACGGCTCAAATAAAAGCTTGTCTTCAAAAATGTTTTATTGGTTATTCAATTTTGTGCTTTTTAGTTAGTTTGCCTTGATCTGTTCATTTCTAATAGAGCACCGTTATTACGAAGTCTCTTCCCTGTAAGTTTTGAGCTGATCTCCGACCCCAAAAACTCCCACACACCGATTTTGAATAGAACCATAATCACAAAACTCGTCCGCCATCCTGGAGTCCCAAACTTGAATTTATAGATTTTGACAAAAAATTCCTAATCTCTGAACCTGAAAACACATACATACCAATTTTGAATGAAATATGTCCATAATCAGAAAAATTGTCCTCCATCTGTGGAGTCGTCATCTTCAATTTATAAATTTTGACGAAAAATTCGAAATCTCCGACTGCGAAAACCGCTGATATCAATTTGAATCAAATCTGACCATAATCACAAAACTCGTCCTCCATATTGGGGCCGCCATGTTGAATTCATGGATTTCAACAAAAAAATTATAATTTCCGACCCCGTATTTTGAATCGAATTGGACCATAATCACAAAACTCGTCCTCCATCTTGGGGCCGCCATCCTGAATTTATGAACTTTGACAAAAATTTCATAATCTCCGACTCCGAAAATCATCCTCACACCAATTTTGAATCGAATCGGACCATAATCGCAAAACTCGCCCGCCATTTTGGAGCCGCCATCTCAAATTTATAAATTTTGACAAAAAAATCATACTCTCCGACCCCGAAAACCCCCCATACCAATTTTAATCGAATTGCATACGCACACTCTTGAATACGCGGCAACACTGTATGAGGCGGGAAGGAATTGCAAATCTCGCGCGGCCTTATATATAATGAGGTCACTTCGTATTTGAAGTATCTATACATTTATATACATATATTTTAAAAAAAGGAAATCATTTCCCCTCTTTTGAGAACCCTGTTTCGAAGGCTCCCCTCAGAAGATATATGCATAACTGAATGAAATATTACAACCAGGAAGGGGTGAGGTCAGGTCGTCCAGTCAACGACACTGAGGTGACAACGTATTGTCTATACATATATATATATATATATATATATATATATATATATTTATATATATTTATATATATATATATATATATATATATTTCCATTCTAAACGTTTTAAATACCCTTACTGGAAAATTAAGAATATAAGTCATTTTCAGCCAATTCAATAATAGGGAAGTTTTTCCTTATTTCATAGGTGTTTTGGGTTATATTGAAGAAGAAAAAAGATTTTTTCATTTAGGTCCATGCCCTAACGTCTGGCTATTTCAACCCATATAAAATAGGTGGCAATGTGGTTTTATATTCTCTCCTGGTGTAGATCGAAATTTTTATATATTAATCCATGCTTTCTGTGGTCATCATTGGCTTGAACATTGGTTATATTTGCCATGAGCGTTCTATGGGAGATGTGAAATCTCTAAAAACATTCTGAAATTTTATTTATGAATTGAGTAATTGTTTCTACATTAGCGAGCTATCGCAAAGCATCCAGCCGGATGTATCTGTCACTATTGGTTACTAGGTATACGAAGTACTTTGTTCTTCAGCCTCTACAATCTCAAAATTTGAAATTTGAAAATGCTACAGAACACTGGGCAAACATAGGTCATTGTCATCCTTATCATTTGTTTATATAACGAAATTTTGTTATCTGTTTTAAGTTTGGAGTTGCCTGCAATGAGGGGATAGGTTCGCTCAATTGCGGCCAATCCCCTCTGCAACGCCAACGATATATAGTTATGCAATGACAAACGCTTGTTCAGCAGGTATTTCACGGAGTTCCTCTCGTCAACCTGGTCACTCTTCACCCTCAACTTTTCGAGGATCTTCACGTTCGTTCGTTTCCTCGAAAAGTTGATAATTTCTGTATTCGAAGGATTCATCTTGATCTTGTTATCATCCATTTAGGGTATAACCAACCGATCCAGATGATACTGGAGCTGTTTTGCAGCCACTTATCTCGCGAACGAATGGGCGAATTTAGCGATATCATCCGCATACATTGATTGAGCTATTTGAGTTCAATTGGAAAGAGGCTGTATAATTGAGGAACTAGGTAAACGGAACTGTTCTGTAATGTGTTCATGTAGGGTCGAGGAATTTTGTGAATGAGTATGTTGTCCAGCAATAACTTATGAAATCATCTTACAGTTCCTCTGTTGAGAAGTTTATCGGTAGAAAGTATCTTCAAAAGATTCATATATTCGTAACTGGTGAACTCATGCCAACATGCTCAACGTGACTCAGGAATAATATAAAATTATCATTTGTATCGTATATTTATTCGAATGTAGGGTGAATCTCAATATTTCAACAATGTATTTATTTGTATCTCCCACTCAAGTTACTGTCTAGATATATACCAAGATATTTTATATGCGGTCTGGATGAATGTTTGATGCATTACGTATATTTTAACGCTCTTTTCTGTAGGATGAATATGTTATTAAATTTTTTGGCCGATTAGGGAGGCAAACTAGGATGAAATTCAACAGTGCCAAGAGAACTGGAAGGTGTGATGACTACAAAAATGCTGTGACCAGTTGAAGAAGGGCACTGAACAAAGCCTGATGAAAGGTGATTTAATTATAGAATTAATTAATTATTTAGTTGTTTTAGCTGCAATAACAAAAAGTGCTCAAATTCCTTTTTCTTCTTGACTTCCTGCTGCTATAGCAGCTCCGACTCCTGTTTCGTCTTCAGTTCATTCTTCTACTTAAAGCTCTGGAAAGGTTCCAGTTGAAGTTAGACATTAGCGAACCTATGAAAATTATTGTCCATTCAAATCACCGAGACCAGACAGGATATACCCAGCACTATTGCAGCAGAAAATCAAACCCATGGAGAAATATTGAGGTAATCTTCATACCAAAACCTGGAAAAATTGGACAGGAAACGGCAAAGTCCCTATGACCAATAGTCTCATGTCCTTTGGCTTGAAATGCTGGAGAAGCTGGTAGATAGAAGCATATAGGAGACGAGGCATCTGTGAAAAGACCACTGCATCAAGTACAATATGCATATAGGACTGGCTGCTCAACAGAAACAGCACTCCACAAACTGGTAGAGAGAGTGGAGAACACACTGGAAAACAAAGAGATACTCATTTTAGAACAAGCATTTCTAGACATAGGAGGAACTTTCAATTATACCTCTATAGACTCAACCAATAGGTCTCTCAGACGTCGTGGGATCGGAGAACCTTGTGTGGCCTGGATAGACTCACTACTAAGAAACAAGATGATACATACAACCCACAAGGGGGAATTTTCTCTCAAAAAAAAGTTGGGTACGCCGACGACATAGTCTTTCTAGAACAGGGTAAATTCAACATCACAGTTAGAGATATCATGCAAAACGCCCTGAACTTGGTCACCAGATGGACGGATCTGGAGGGATTGAACACCAACCCTCAAAAATCCACTCGAAGACAGAAACTAGATCGACTAGAGCCCATAAAACTTCTAAGAAAATCTCTACAGAATAAAGGGAAGGTCAAATATTTCAGGGTTATATTGGACTTGAAACTGATCTGAAACCAACATCTGATGAAAGTGACCCGAAAAACGAATTTTGTCTAGACGCTGTTTTGGGAAAAAAATGGGGGCTAAATGGACACTGGTTGTACAACATGGTACACTGGTTGTACAACATGGTGGTTGAAGCCAGCCATGAGATATGCTCCCTTGTTGTTGTGGCCAAATACACAAAGAAGCGTTAAAACTAAACTGGGCAAGGTAGAAAAACTTGCCTGTGTAGGTATTACAGGGGCAATTATATTAACGCCCACTGCTGCCATAGAGACACTGCTGGGACTACTTCCCTTCCACTCGGTGGTGCAAGGAGAGGCAAGGCTAGATGTCTTCAGAATGAGAAACACACTGAACAACATAAATGTTGGACAGGACACATGAGCATCGTAAGCTCGTAACTAGAGACGTGCTAGACATGAGATCAGATCACATTGCGAAACGATACTATTTGACAAATCATATAGGGTACCAGACATAACTGTATGAATGACACATAATCAACACCATTCTCAGGGTAAGATCTGGTACACAGACGGATCTAAGATGGATAATGGTGCGGGAGCAAGAATGTTTTCTACGAACCCAAGCATTGAGCTCAGTACTCTCTGGGTAATCATACCTCTATGTTTCAGACAGAGGTATTCGCAATACTTCAATGTCGTTTTTTCGACAATATCCTCATAAACATACTTCCTAATTGATTTTCGTGGTAGACAAAATAACTCTGGACATATGTTTGTCATCTGTCGATACATTTTTTTAAAGTGCCAAAATGAGTCCTTTTGGTGCAAGTTCATTAGAACAAATTCAGACTAATATTCATAATATAATACCCAAAAATACAGTTACATCCGAAAACTCAATTTGGAGATAATTTGTGTAGTTCTGTAGCGAAAGAAATTATGAATTACGCGCTGATACACAAGTGAGCACTCTAGCCAAAATTGAACGGACTACGCATATAATGAAAAATCTAATGGTGAGGACTATAAAAAAAGTTGCATTGAAACTATATGGAATACAACAGCAAAGATGTTGCAGGAATATCATTTTGGAAATTTCAATATAATGTTCAATCCTATTTCGGACATTATTTTCAAGGATGCGCAAAATGCGAAAATCTCGAAGCGCAAGCAACTACAAAAAATGCCCGACGAAAGAAAAGAGAGTTCTGATGCATCAACGGAAAATGAAGTGTATGGGATGGCAGTTGTAAGGAATAAAGATATAGAAGATTACAAAAAATTGTACCATATAATGGCATAAAACTTTGTCCAAAATAAGTTAAATGCTATAAGAATGTACCAATTGGAAAAAAATTACTATCAAAATGGACAGCAGTATCCGCGCAAAAAATTGGTATCGATATAAAAACTAGAAAAATCACCAATCATTCTCATCGATTGCAGCGATATTTAATCTAGCAAAATGTGGCATTGGAGAGCACTCAAATATAAAAATTTTCGGACACTCAATCATGAATTCCATTTTGCTCTATCTACAGCTGAATAGTGAGCATCACAAGAGTCTCATAAATAATATTAGAAGAAGTCCATCTGGATCTGGAGCATCTAATGATTTTGCCACTGAAAGCGCCCTGTCCATACCTGCGGAAGAGATGCCCACCAGTCTCGTTTCTCAACCATCGGCGACTAATCCTAGTCATTCTGTTATTAACCAGGATTGTACTTTTCGTTGAACAAATTTCTATTCTAATCCTAATATGTTATTGAAAGTAATGAAAAATATTATTTTTGGTGTCAGTTAAGCTTATTTGGGAAATAGTCTAATCAAATATATCTTGGTCTATTATTTTTCAGGAAGAATTGTATCTGAAGATTGATGCTTATAAGACTTTCCCTCGACAAATTGAATGACAAAATCTTGATCATGCAATTTTTCCGACAAAATAATATTCCCTTGATATATTGTAACTGATAACGGCCCACTCAATAAAACAAAATTGCGTTTCAGTTCCTAATTAATAGTGTGCAGTTTGTTATTAGCTATGCCTAAAAGTTCGGGAACTGTTGTGAGTATTTTGGAAAACACTCCATCATCTGTTCTCATCCTCGACTATGTAAACAACAAGTTGAGATCTGAGATTCAGAGAAAGAAAACTATGAGTGGTGATGAAAATATTAGACTGAGAAACAATGTTAAACCAGCAGCCTCCAACAATAATTTTTCATATGATTGTGTGTGTAAAAAAAGACATTTCGCATGAAATTTAGAGACAGACTTGGCAGAGGGCGTAATATAAACAATTTCAATCTGGCGAAGTGCTAGAGGACATATTAGTCAGCTTGGAGGTGAAAATAGAGGTTTTAGCAGGCTTTCGTGGAAGAATGGAGACAGAACAACAGAGGAGTTATTATGTAGACAACCAGACAGGCAATGATTCATGGAATGAACAACAAGGTACAGAAGAAGGTTACGAAGATTGACAAGGTATATGTTTCTAGAGGACTGTGAAAATGCAAGGAAGTAATAACAAACTTATATTCTGTATTGACTCAGAATGTACTGACCATTTGGTCGATGATAAATCTTATTTTTCTGATTTGATGATATTGGAAAATCCAAGTTGAATTGCTGTAGCAGGAAGTAATAATTTCATGGAAGCAATAGGTGTAGGAAATGTGAAAGTAGTAATATACATGGAAAAGAGGTGAAATGTACTATTTTTTGTATACCCAGTTAAAAATTAACTGTATGTGAAAAGGTTAGGAATAGCTAACATGAGTAGTTTTTGACAAGGGTTAGTTTTCCTTTCTATGGGAAATAATTTATTAGGAATTGGTCATCGTAATAATTTGTATGAGATAATATTTCACATAAAAAGTATTGAGAGTTTGAATACAGAAACAGAAAACGACATAAGTAAAATATGGCATAAAGGGTTAGGCCACAATTGTAATGCAAATTTGGAAAAACTTATTGAAGAACAATATGGTAAATGGTCTTGAAAATCCAAAGTTGGGTAAAGTTGAATTTTGTGAGTCATGTATTTGTGAAAAAATCATTAGATAAAGTTTGGTAGGTAAAGGTCAAGGAAAAAAAATTTCCAGAAATTGTGCATAATTGTCCAATACTCCTGTAAGTTTTGATGATAGTAGGTACTTTGTAACCTTTATCGATGATTTTTCTGATTTTATGTATGTGTTTATCATCAGAACCAAAAGTGAAGAATATGTTAAAATTGTACAGACAAAATTCAATACAAAAATTGCTGTTCTAAGATGCGTCAATAGAGGAGAATATATTTCAAATGAAATCAAGATTTTTTTGTAGGAAAACTGGTACGTTTATTGACTTTGCGAACTCTTTCACGCCTGAACAGAATGGCAAAGCAGAACGCTTCAATAGAAGTTTGGTTGACAAGGCTAGGGCTGTGATAAAAGAGGCCAATTTGTCAAAAAACTTTTGGAATGAAGCAATCAGAATTTCAGGCTACATTCCAAATGGAAGTCCCAGCAATGGAAACATAGAAAACAAAAGCACCTGCAGAGATATGGAATGGTTCGAAACCAAATATTAAATATAATTTGGGTGCGTAGCATATTACCATATTTCAAAAGAATTCAGATACAAATTTGATGCTAAATCAGAAGAATGCATGATAATTGGATATACAAACCTGGATACAGACTGTGGGAAATAGATAGTTTTTGTGTCAAGAGATGTCAACTTTAATAAAATGAATATTATTACAAGAGACAAGTTGCCGATTCATATTGACTAGACAATCAAGAGTGGGAAAATAATAAAATATATACGTTCAATTTGAGGTATTTCGAATAACATTCTTTAACAGTGAATAGTTTTCTCCGCAACTGTTACTACCGAGCCACCGATGTTTCTGACATCAATGCAAATCCGTTCGAAAATTACTTCGTAATTTCTGCTTGTTACTATCTTACAGAGAAAATATTTTTAACGAGTTCTGGCACATAATGTGAGAATTTCTTCCATTGACAATGGCCATAACTTGTACACTTCCAATTCCTCTAGCTTGTAAGAATGAGTTGTCTCCAATTTGCATGGAAATATCAGATTGAAGTGTATTGGGACAGGTAAAGCAATGTTTCTTGGGTGTCATATGCTTCGCTGCTGCACTGAAACTGAACTGAATCACAAACCAGGGAGACCAATATTTTTCTGTTCAAATGGGGTTCGGACCTCTGATTATCATGGTATGGATGCACCATATATATTGATTCTCTTCCTACACTCCAGGCAGTTACTATATTCTTGTGGTGTGGTACTCAAAACTTTGACTACTTTGTCAATGTACGTAACTTTCTCGTCAATATCAGCTAAGGCCTGAGATATGGCTTTGATTTTACTAATTTGTTTCGCAATGTTATCAGTTTCGGACATATGTTGAATGAAGTACTGTTGTTTGAGCATCACTTTTTTCATTGCATACCTTTGTTCATAAATAATTCCTAATCTATTCCACATTTCTGGCACTGTACGAACTGTATTGAATTTGATATGATGAGCATGGCTTCAACATTGGATTTTTCCCATTATTTTTCTGTTTTTTCATCTGGTTCCTTGGTTGGGCGAATATTCGTACCGAGTTCACTCAAACTTACAGTATAGGAGATACTTTCCATCCTATATTTCCAGAGTGGGAAATTATTACCAACAAACCACGTTATTATCTTCGAAACTTCCTCAATTATATTAGAAAGGCCGAAACCGTAATGATATATGACGGTGTCAACTTTTTATAGGATTATAATAATTGACAGAATACTGCTTACAGGCTTCAAATTTATTCAGAACACTACGTTACTTGTGATCTGGTCCCATAACCTGTTGGACTCAACATATTGATTTTTGGCAGTGGAAGAATAACTTTTCATCCATTCCCTATTTTCTTACTAAAACAACCACGGATATAGGATAACATAGCATTATTCAATCATCCATTATTCATCAAAGCAGCTATGTGAAACAATCAAAAATTCAATAAATGAATGAACCTGTTATAACTTATTGAAATACTTCGCCTTTGGCAAATAGTAATCTAATGCATCTCCTCTTCCTCCCCCCCAAAAGAAAACCGGAGGCATCCAGTTCTGTAATTTCATGCACCACGGTGCGAAATTACTCACAAAAGGAGGCCATGCTGATATAACTTGGAATGTTTGACCTTCACCGTAGATATTTGCATTACAATTTCATTATTACCGTGATCCTGGGTATGATTCACCACAGAAGTACTCGCCATGGTTTGAGATTTCGTCATGCAGCGTTTTGACATGGCCATCGTAGTAACTGCCTCAACGTCATATTTAGGACTCATTCCATATTCAGTCTTGGTACCTTGTTCATTCACTGTCATTGGTCATCAATAAAGATTCTTCAGCGGATTTAAATTGTAACGAAGCATTTTTTTCAAGCTCCGTTACTAAGAAGGCCAACCAAAAGTTTGAGGTAACTTTGGTAGGACCCTGCCTATTTGGAGTTGATATTAATAATGATCTGGCAACAAGATGATGCTCGTTTAGAAAATAAGTGTGGATATACAAAGGTTCTGAAACGGTCACAAAACTGAGCAAAAGTTTTGATGCCTTCTTCCACCGTACAAGAAGACTTAAAGACTTTCCTGACTATTTTACTATGATGATAGAAAAAGCAGGTATGCTTTTCCATAAAGGCGCAAAAAGATAAGTTGCTTTTTGGTTCAGTTCTTATGTCAATCAGACAAAAAGAGCGTCTTTCTTAATACGGTTTTTGACTGATATTTCTTCTAAATCCGGTGGATATAAAAGCCGAGATTTAATTAGGATTATAAAAAATATTAAAAAACCCAAGAAAACTATTAGATTATTCGTTGATCACAACTTTGAATGGCTGAAAGAAATATTTGAACCAATGACTTAAAACTTAATTTATATCTGTCTGTGCCCCTATCGCGGGTTTGCTCCTTTGAGTCGATCATTGATTTCTACTTAAAGTTTCATTTCTTATTTTTTTCATTGAACGGAATGAAAATATTATTCTTAGTTACATTATTGGTTGTGTCCGAGAACAAATGCCTGTAACTGTTCTGCAAGCCGTCAAAGAGAGTAGATTTCCATGGAGCATTCATGCAAAAGTTTTGTTTGAGTAGTGAGGTAACTGTAAGTTAAACATTCTGTATAAACCTTTGATAACCTGTTGATTTGATTGTGCCATTAAGACACTTTTATAACCATATTTCCCTGTTGGGTATATTTTCCCTACTGTGTTTATAGCAATTTGACTTTATCAGGTTGACGAAACGCCTAATGATTTCATTTCGTTCATTCCTACCATTCGCACAGGTGTGAATTATTCTAGTCCCGTGACTTCCACCATAAATCAAGTATGTATTGAGTTGTTATTTAGGATTGATTCATGTCGTGGGGTATTTTTATGTAACAAAGAATATATATTAATAATGCATACCAGTACGATAGCAGGCTATCTCACCGATTGAACATCGTAACTACATTTATTTAAATATTAGTTGACAATCTTACGGTATTCGCTGGGATTGCCACCAAAATTTGTTTTATTTTTGACTCTAGCAGGTATTAAGAGCATAAAAGTATGCATAGCGTTCCTGGTAATCGATTGAATAAAATATTGAATTCGACATTTTGCATCTCTTTTCCTGCTGTGGAGTTTCTAAATCCTCTAACAAGAGATCGATGAATCACACGATCCCACAGCGCCCTGAGTTACGTTCTTGGGTGTTGTTGGAGGTTTACAATATGTCAGTTTTTTCTAGCTGCTCCAAGTTATGATGCATGTTCGAACGAAAACAGTTGGCGCGCTAATAAATTAAATCACAAGTTACAAGTTTTTTATTTTCTCCAGATGCTTACAGAGTAATGTTTCCAATCTTAAAATGACAATAAGACTAATATACAGATATTGGGGCTTTTTTATATAGAATAAAGTTCCTTGAGGTGGTTTCATAAGATTCTTGAAATTTCTTAGTTAAAGTAATAATAAATAAATAATGTTTATTCAGGTTCAGATCACAAAAGGTAACACATAAGCTGAATAAACATGGTAGAAACCACAGAAGCATCACATGTTGCTTGTATGTGGAGAAAATATATTCAAAGCAAAATTGAAATATTGTATAAAATTGATATAAATATTGAATTTAATTATAGATAAAAATAATAAAAAAATAAAAATAAAGAATGGTGAAGATGAATTCGCATATATAAGTTAATATAATAGCCTTAATATCCATTTTAATTTGTTTAATATATAAATTTAAGATTTGAGATAGCAGACAGATAATGTATAAATCAAACACAAAATCCAAGTAAAGGTGGTAATGGTTAAGCATATAGACAACATTCAGTCCAAATACAATTTTATACATATACATTTAAAAGAAGCTTATTATAGATTAAAAGTTCCAGCATATAAAATCTCAATTTAAAATCTAACAAACTGAATTTTTGTTTGATAAATACATAAATACAAGTAGACAAATTAGTATATAAATACAAATACATTTCAGAGTCGAACAATATACCAAAGGTACGTATGGTTTTTCTCATCTTCACAAATAGATGTGGAAGTTCATGTCTTTGACTTAAAAGAATATGTCTTTTCAAATCTTTTTTGAAGCCATTGATGTTTGTATATTTTCGGGAATGTTGTTGTAGAGTTTAGGCGCAAAATAATTATATGATCTTTGTGCAGTGACCTTGACCATTAGAGGTGTAATGTACTGATCTCTCTGATGTGTTAGGTACTGGTGTGAAGGGAGCAACGCTGTATGTTTACTTGTATGATATTTAGTGCTATATATAATGAATATAATAAGTAAACGTTGATGTCTCGTACGCAGAATCCCAGCCCTATAACTGCTTTCTGCTTAGTTGGTATTTAGCTAGGGGTAGATCAGGAGTGTTTCACCACCATAGTTTGGGCTTTGACAAAGGATGGTGTGAAATATTGAAGTGGTGCAGTTTTCTCTCCGTGAAGCTCAAAGTAATTATTACGAGTAGCCCTCGAAGTTTTTTTCTTTGAAGACGAATTTACAAAGTCATAAAGTTGAAGAGGGTGACTTTATTTCCCCGAAGCCACCAGAAAAATGACTTTCCGAACTCAGATTGTGAAAATCGGTCTCCGGGGTGACAAAGTAAGATATAGATAGCACCTCACAACGGGATTGTGTAATTATATTCTATTAGAGGTGTTCTAGTTTATGTTCATTGTTGGAACTTATAAACTGTTAAGGTTACGTTCATCTGTTCAATTTAGTGAATAAAATATATTGTTGGAGTTCTCATAAGCTTATGTGATAAATTCAAATTTGAGAATTGAATATGTTAAAGTTTAAATAGAATTGATATATTGTGGTTAATTTGGAAGCTCTATGGAAAGTACCTTTCCCTTTTCAAGCATATAAACTCTAGAATCGAAACATTTCGTAAGTTAGGATAAAAACGGGTCTGTCTGACTGTATGTGCAATCGAAAGAAACAGGAAGGGCAGTAATTGAAGCCTACAGACCTTTAGAGATTTCGATCAAGTCAAAGACCAGACCCCTTGACATATCCGTATCTCCATCTGTTGCTACCCCTGGTAAGTGGAGTGAGTCATTACAAAATCTGGCGCCCGAGGGTGAAAGTTGAGTTTGAAAATAGTTTGAATAAGTGTCTTGGCGTCAAAAATAAAGTAACGATTCTGGGGATAATAGTTATTATTCTCGACCCTAGAAAAACGCTTCACAAAATCTCGCGAGCCTTATCACAAATTCGTCAATGTCCGTATGGTGATCATTTTTAAAAATATGTGAAGGAGTTTATTAATTCGATTACTTGTCGACGGTCGTTCTATACGCGGATTTTCAAATTAAAAGTATTTCACTAAGGTTTCCCGGTTCTGGCAACAATTTAAAAAGAAAACTATGTAATGAATAACCAGGATGCAATATATTCTTCAGTGATTTGATATTTATCAAACTCATCAGAAATCAACATTGGCTGACTGTGAAGTTTTTCAATTGCAAATGGGTACTGATATGGCTGACGGTAACAAAATTCACTTTTCTCTTTATAGAAAGATTTTGAATCATTCTTCAAAGGACTATTCATTTTGGATTCTCTCATCACATGCGATGGAAACATATCATATACTTGGTTCAGCTTCTCTTTGCTACATGGCGATAGGTGCAGAGCACTATGAATAAGATTATTTGTTCAGCGATGACCTAATACTAATATTTCAACTTGTCGCACACCCGTGAATGACGGGTGTATAATGCCATTCTATAACGAATTTGTTTTATTCAATTTTTTGTAAATTCGGTAAATTTTGGGAATTGCGACAGCGAAGTTTTGTAGGTATAAATATTTTTATTTTTTTGGTTTATTGAGAACTTTTATTTTTATTTTTTGATGGACTATCATCGTTAGCGGTTTGAAGAAGTTAGATACACTCTGTAGAAACTGCCCACTATTGATTCAAGTTTTGAATGCACGGTTCTCTCTCTATTCCATTTCTATCAATCACTAATTTCGGCTGAAAATTATTCTTCCAGAATGTACAATTATTGCGATTTGAACGGAGTGTTTTTGAAAATGAATTCGTTACATGTTAAGCACTTTGATTTCTGCGAGTGAATAACAAAACTACTCACTTTGTGAGCTATACACTACTTTTAAAGTAAACTAATGTTTTTAGTTTTAGTTTACTTTGAAATTACACTACGATTTTACAAAATTGGTTTACAAAACCCACGACACGTGTTTCGCTATATTATATAATACTCAAAAACATTAGAGCAAACCCTGAAATTGTTGAAAAAAAAAATTCAATAGAGTTGTCAGTCTCTCAAACACAAATTTCACTCCGAATGGGAAAACTCTCATAGAAAAAGGATTTAATTACAACCTCAAACCAACACACAAAATCTAGAACTTCTTGGTGTAAAAAAGAAATGGCACTAAAGTGTACTTCCAATTCAAATATCAATAAACACATCACAGCCAACATATTGAAATCAGCACAATCAAAATCTAGCATTGAACATAATAGAGAAATTTTAACAGCCAAAACAATTAAAACTAAATCAATTCAAAATAAAGTTGTTTTAACACGGGCAGATAAAGGAAAAACGGTGATCGCGATTAATGGAGCTGATTACTTTCAAAAAACCTCAGAGTTCTTGAATTCGTTTTTTTTTAATTTGAAAGAAGATCCTACATGGTTTATTTAACTTGCTTCGTTCGTATGTCATTCTGCCATTCGTTCGTTGTCATTCTTTCTGGTTCAAAATTTGTAATCCATTTTTGGAGATCTTGCCAACATCCGATTGAGCTGAGATTTGGCAGGTTTTCATTATTCTGGTGACAATACATTGTGAAATTTTTGTAAGAGAAAAAACAAAATGGCTGCTTCAAAATGGCGGACGAGATTTGTAATTATGGTTCGATTTGATATGTAGTGGTTTTTCGGGGTTGGAAATTATGAATTTTATGTCAAAATGCATTAGTTCGAGATGGCGGCTCTAAGATGGCGGACGAGTTTTGTGATTATGGTCGATTCGACTCAAAATTGGTATGTGGGGGTTTTCGGGGTCGGAGATAAATAAATTTTCTGTCAAAATTCATAAATTCAATATGGCGGCACCGAAATGGTGGAAAAGTTTTATGATTATGGTCCGATTCTATTCAAAATTGATGTGTGGAGATTTTCGGAGTCGAAATTATAAATTTTTGTCAAAATTATAAATTCAAGATGGCGGGACCGAAATGGTGGAAAAGTTTTGTGATTATGTTCCGATTCTATTCAAAATTTGTATGTGGGGGTTTGGAATCGGAGATTATGAATTTTTCATGAAAATTCATAAATTGAAATGGTAGAAAAAACAAAATGGCGAAGATAGCGGACAGATTTAGGTTTATGGTCCGATTCGATTCAAAATTGGTATGTGGGGGTTTTCAGAATCAAATATTAAGCATTTTTCTCCAAAATTCATAAAATAAAAATGACGGCTCCAAGATGGACGATGATCTCTGTGTTTATGGTCCGATTCTATTCAAAATTGGTATATGGGGGTTTTCAGAATCGGAGATTATGAATTCGAGATGGCGAATAAGTTTTGTGATTATGGCTCGATACGATTCAAAATTGGTATGTCGGGGTTTTTGGGGTCGGAGATTATGAATTTAGTCGAAGATTCTTGATTTCAGTTCATTCATAAATTGACAATGGCAACTGTGAGATGGCGGATGAGTTAATCTTTAAATGGTCTCCTCATTGAAGGGCTATATACCTCAGATCTTACAGGAAAAAAAGGCTTCATAATAGCGATTTTTCAACAAAAATGCATAGATTAAGACGTACTCAAGAACTAAAAAGCACAAAATGAAATAATTAATGAAAAAACTTTTTAAAGACAAGCTTTTATTCAAATGCACCAAAAAGTTAAGAATGATTGCTTTGGATGTGTGACGTAGGTTATCGCGTGAGTTATAGATTCAAAAGTTTGTCGCTTTTGTATACAAACTGGAAACTTTTGGCGGCCAGCTTTTGAATCTATAACTCACGGAATAACCTACGTCACACATCCAAAGCAATTATTGGAACGTAGTTCCTTATCGCACGTTGCGAAAGAGGGCTAGACGGAATAAATTAACACCAAAAGTTGTAACGAGACTTTCGCTATGGTTGCGGCGTGCGCGTGTTTCTCTGTCTGTCTCTCTCTCTCTCATAGAAAGCAAGCCAGTTATTTTCGTTTCGTCTTTCTATTTCACATTGAACAGTGTGGTGTCGCGACGATTATTTTGTTGAGTTTTTTTTGTACTTAATAAATAATAAAAATAATAACAATAATGAATCCTGACAGTGTTTCTGCACAAGTTCCGGATATTGCTGATGGAGTTAGGTAAGTGGAGATTTTATACAGACAATAATAAATGCTTATGTATTTTTAGCAAGTACGCATTATAACCTCTCTTTACTATTGTGCTAACCAAGTCATACGCGTTATAATCTCTCCATTATTGTGTGTTTAGCAAGTGTACGCGTCATAACTTTAATAAATTTGAAAGCAAATTATATTTTGATATTACAATATCAATGCGTATGTATTTAGCAAGCCGTGCGTGTTCTAACCTATACGCTGTTGTGTTAACGAAGTCGAGAGAGTATATATATATATATGTGTGTGTTAACAAAGTCCCGCGCATCTATGACGTGTACGAAAGAATAGACAGACAGAGTGCATATATATATATATATATATATATATATATATATATATATATATATAATATATATATATATATATATATAAAATATTATTATAACTTGAAAAAACTAAAATTTTATTACAATTCCTTCACTAATTAATCGAAAGGAACTTCGTTTCATCGGGGTGTCCCTTGACACCTCTCAAGTTTTTTTTTACTTTCAAGTGCATTTGAATGAAAGCTTGTCTTTGAAAAGTTGTTTTATTTATTATTTTTACCAAAAAGAAGTTCGAAAAATACTAAAATCAATTCAATCGCTTCTTAACGACTAGGAAAAAATAAGATACACCATAATGAACCCCTCAAACTCCCAAACTCTATTCACTTATAGAACTTCATGAATAAAATTACCCTATTCGGCCAGAATGGTATCTTTCATTTCAGCAACATCAGTGAAAATCTCTGAAAAATCAATAGATCAAGAGTAATTGTGAATTTGTTCCTCAATTTAGCTTGAAGAATTCATATGAATAAATTGATGAAATTAAGAACATGCATCTACCTTAAAATTACAAACTCTTTTCTTTCGATGTCCAAAATCTTTTTCCGAGTATACCACCAGATGAAACAATCTTACTAGTAGGTAACCTACTGGATAGAAACCATGTTAATCCAATCATCAAAGATGAGATATTGGATTTACTAACAGTTTGTTTATCACAAAATTATTTCAAATTCAATAATAACTTTTACTCTTCTAGTAAATGCTTAATAATGGGTAATCCTTCATTTTCCGTTACTAGCGGAAATTTTCATGAATAATTTCGAAAGTAAAATTCCTAACAACCCATTGATAAAAAACTTCTTATACTGATATGTAGACGACATATTATGTTTCTTTGTATTTATTTATTCGAGTCAGAAGCATCTAACATTATATATAACTTACAGTCCATAAAGGTAAATACGCGGTTAGGTATACAGATATTGTTAAATTAATTTAACTAAGTTGTCTTGCCCAGTATTGGGCGTCGTCGATTGCGTTTGGTAGAGCTGACATCAGATCTTCGTGGGTGCATTGGGTGATGCACAGCGGGCATTCGTACATGTGTGAAGTCGTCTGGGGGCGCCACAATCGCATAGGGTGGAGCTCACTGGGTATCATCATTTGTTCAGGGTGACCCTAGATCTTGCAGTTCCGGTTCGGAGTCTATTCAGAGATTTCCAGACCTCCCAACTCTCCTCTCTCCCAGCAGCTAGGTTTTCGGATGGAGTCATCCAATGTTGGTTTTTGGTGGCTTTCCAAAAATCGATCCTAGACTTGTTCGTTTGTTCCTGGAAATCTGCGGTGGTTGTTAGGAAGCTATTTCTTGACTTTAGTCTCTGATATGCTGGTTGCAGGCCTTATAGAGGGTGCCGCTCAGAAGTTGACGATTTAAGTCTTTCCTTATAGGCTGCAGCTTCTCTTTGGGCAGCAGGCGGGGCTACCTCCGCCAGATGGTGAAGTATATCCAAGGGGGTGGGTTTCAGGCATCCTGTAATGAGTCTACAACTCTCATTCGGCGCAACATCAACTTGTTTGGCGTGTACTGACTTATACCATACTGGGCAGGCATATTCCCGGCGGAGTAGCATAGGGCCAATGCGGTGGTTTTGACGACACTTGACTAGACTCCAAGCTACCTGATATCTTCCTCAGGATGTTGTTCCTCCCGCTCACTTTCAGTTTAGTGTTCCCACAGTGTTGTTCATAGGTTAGGGTCCTGTCTAAGGTGACTCCGAGATATTTTGGGTTTGGGCAGTGCTTCAGTAGTATTCCATTCCACCTTACTTGCAGCTTTCTAGATGCCTGTTTGTTGCGGAGGTGAAAGGCGCATACTTGAGTTTTTGCTGGGTTTGGCCTTAGCTGGTTTTTATTGTAGTATCGGTTCAGTTCTTCCAGTACCTCAGTTAGACTTTGTTCAATATCTTCGAAATTGTTTCCCTGCGCAGCTACTGCTTGGTCATCAGCATAGATGTAGCTGTTAGTTTCGATGGGAAGCGGTTGGTCGTTAGTATATATATATATTAAATAGGGTGGGAGCCAGCACGCTGCCCTGTGGTAGACAGTTCTTTTGGTTGCGCCACCTACTCTGCTTTCCCTGGAAATCCACATAGAACATACGATTCTGGAGCAAGCTCCTTATGATGTTTGTGAGCTTAAAATGTTTGGTTATCTCGTAGACTTTCCGCATTAACATCCGAAGGTTAATAGTGTCGTATGCTGCCATTAAATATGTAAAGACTACTCCTGTAACTTCGCGCTTTTGGTACCCATCCCCAATGAACTGCGTCAGATTGAGTGCCTGTGTGGTGCAACATTTTCCAGGGCGGAAGCCAGCCTATTGTGGAATGAGGAGGGGTTCTATGACTTCTGTTAACCGGTTATGTATGATCCCCTCGAAAATTTTGTAGATCTGGCACAGGAGGGAGATGGGTTGGTAGTTCTTAGGGTCACCAGGTTTGAGGATTGCTGTTACCTTGGCTTTTCGCCATATGCTTGGTATTTGTCCAGATTCTAGGCAGTTGTTGAACATTTCCAGCATCCATTGGCTTGCTCTTGGTCCAAAATGTTTGCTTTGTAGGAACTGATAGACAATTAAATCAAATTTACAAAAGAAATTGAAATGAATGATTCGATAAACTTCTTAGATTTGACATTAACGAAAATAAACAATAAACATGATTTTTCAATTTTCCCAAACCTTGTATACAGATATTCAATTCAGTACTTCGACTCACCCCTATCAACACAAAGTAGTCGCATATAATAGTATGATTCACAGACAAGTGAATGTTCCTCTGTCAGAAGAGAATTTCAATAAAGAATTGAATATAATTAAACAAATTGCAGCCAATAACGGATATAACTCAAGTTTGGTTGACACAATTCTATCGAAAAAACTCTATAAAAAGGAAGTTCCGGAAGTTTGTCCAACCGATCCAAATACAAAATCAAATTATAGGGTTATTACTTATTAGTCGAACCTTCAGAGAAAATTTCTATCTATAAGACATAAGGATATTATATTGCTTACAGAACAAATAATACTTTGGGAAAATTTATTGAAAACAACAAAGATCCAACTGATCCGACAAATATGTAGTATATAAACTAACGTGTGATACTTGACCAAGTTTTCACATAGGACAAACAGGTAGAACTTTCAAGCAACGCATATCTGAGCATAGAAATAGTTTTATTTGGGGCAAATCTAATTCAACTTTCGCTAACCATCTTCTGACTGAAAAGCATTACTTTGCTAATGAATTCGAACTTTTGCATGTAGAAAAGGATGGTCAAAAACGTAATCTAATGAAGAGCTTAGAGATTAACAAAGACAAGAATCAACAATATTTATTGAATGACCAGATCAATTTGAATAATTCGCCCCTTTCCAATCTGTTTACTAGAAATTGAATAATATTTCGTCTAATAATCACTCAATTACCTATTATCCAACTGACTACCTGCTACTGATATTTATATCGAAAGCCAGTTATTGTAATCGAGTTCCACTTGAAAAAGCCAAACACGTGCCGTGGGTTTTGTAAACAATTTTGTGAAAATGTAAACTGTTTAATTATGGATTTTCATCAAGTATCGGCCGCGTGTATTCAAAAAATGATACACACTTTTTTCGCAGTACTTTTCATAAAATAACCACTGCTAGGAAACCATCGAATTGGCCTCTTTTTAATGGGTATTTCGTTTCAACAAATTCTTTTTTAGGAATGCGTCATCAGAATGCTCGTGTACGTAATCAATTAATGCTCATTATTTAGTATACTTTCCATTCAAAAATGTCCAATGATAATAGTGGTTGGTAAGTATTAAGTAATGAAAATGGCCGGAAATGTAATTCGACAATTTGTATTGACTATTAACGACTTTTTTCCGTTAAATAACTATAAATGAGTATCCCACCTAGATGGAGATTATTTATCAGAGTGAGCTGAATATCACAAAAATGAGAGTGGTCATATTTACGTCTGTTTTTATTTCAATGGTCATATTAATGGTGAGTATTTTCTTGCTTTTATGAATTTTCTTTCAATCTAGATATACATAGTCAATACCCTAAAAATAACGTGATGCTGAATTTTCAGCTATAGATGAATTAAGTTCGGATGCACCTGTTCAATAACGTCTGAAATATGCCACAATCAGAGATATTTGAAAGTTCGTGTGCGTGCCCATTAATCCTAACGCCCAAGCCGTTGGAATGATCTTACCCAAAATTCATATGAGGGGTTTTGGAATATTACCCAGAAGTACCATTGAGTTCCGGGATATTTTGTTGATTCGATCTCTCTGTATATTGATATAATATCAGAAATTATTTGATTTGAGATTGGTAGATTTCAAAGTTGTTGACGGTTGAACAATCAAATGAAGCCTCAGTGAACTTAAAATTAAAATAACGGAAAAGGCTTAACGATTTGGATGAAATTTTATATTTAGATAAAGTTTTGCATTTTAAGTTATCTATATGGACGTCTCCATGAAAAAACGCGATTTTAAACAAAAATAAATTATTACGAATCGATAGAGCGATCACTATCTGCTCTCATGCTAACAATGTATAGCGCCATCTCGTAAAGTTTTGAGATACTTGCATTGTTGCTATTGGATGTTAGCCCACTGGTACCTCTGAAATCTGTGAGATGGCGCTATATGACATTATCCGAACACGAATAACCTTATAACCAAGGGTTGTATTTGTATTTGTAGCCAACCTGTGAACTAGGTGAAATTGCAAAATATTCATATGTTATAAGTATGTGATTTGTATCCAAATAAGTATCTTCTCCGAAAATGAATATATACTTCTTGTCATATAGAAGACGGCCACTTAGAATAATGACAAAACGAGTGAGAAAGTGTCTATGAAATTACACATCGTTAGGTCGATTTTAGGCCATTTCTCAATATTCAATTGGTAATATGTTATATTATAATATTTGGTAATGCAGAAAAATGTGATTGAAAATACTTGTCTATGTTGTTGAATTTTCGGTACTTTATCTTCTTCATTCTGTTTTCAGAATATGGGAAAACATGATTCAGAACCTATTATGTAGTTTTCCTGCACATGCTCAGTATTTGAGATATTACCTATTATATTCAATTTCTATTTTGTTTGTATTTTTCATACCTGAAAGTAGTGATGTAGAAAGGAAAAATGAATCTCAACCATAATATTATTTGAATTCATTTGTGTATACATTTCTCAGACATGTTACTGTCTGGATGCAATGTTACACGAATTGAATGGGCAGCTGTCTTAAAGGAACTTCAAAAGAGTGCTGCAATGATGACATGAATTATCATGGCACCCAAAAATATATCATCAGTACAAATGTTCATATATCTATATATCTTTATCTATATCTATATATATATATATATATATATATATATATATATATATAAGGTACCTTGTCCCTTCAAAACCGGAAACTCAAACAACGCTGTCACCTCATATATAACGTTTTGCCTTGTTTTTTGGCCAGATAGGTTCTAGAGAATTGAAGTTAGAGTCATGAAAATTGGTATTTGAGCTTCTCTTTTCAATTAAAGAAACAGGTTTTTCAGGGTTTTTGGAAATTCAACCCTCAAAGGATCGAAATGGGGGTTGAAAGTTCGTTCCGTAGTTTTCAAATTAGGGTCATAAAAATTGGTATTTGAGGTCTTTGTTACATTGAAGTTTGGGTATGGCAAAATATAAATAAAAAACAGTGAATTTTTGTTCAATGAATGGAAATGATCACATTCAAGCACCATCTCGATTCCAAATATCAAAGGTCCATTCCAAAAAAAATTGTACCATACCACCTGATATATAGATAATTTTTATTATTGAGTTTGATTAGGAATGTTTAATCTTCAATTGGCAAGGGAGTTCAATATTCGTTTTATTTTAATTATACAAGGGAGAAATCAGTTGATTAGGCACGTTATCATAAGAAACACAATGAAATATACCACTACCCTGTACCTAAGCCTGTACTATTGATCGACAAGTTTCAACATTACGTTTCGAGAATGCTGATAATTTATATAGAGGTTATTATTGTAGATTTGACATGAACACCATCCAGCTTTTGATCATCCCATTTCGCAAATCTAGAACACTTAGCAACTTTTGTTTTTCTTTTTTTCAGGTAGTGGGTGATAATGAACCCCAAACTGTACAGCAAAATCATCCAACTGGTTACCGACCACGTTCATTTATGCCAAATGCTGAGTTGTTAGCAAAAACTGCATATCAACGGGGAGCAAACTGTAATAGAAATCAACGTAAGTTTTTCCAGTAACAAAAGCATAACATTATAGATCTTGATTCTCAAAAAAAATATATTTCACGCTCAGCAATACATAATTTTCGTATATTGGGTGGAACTATTACCAAGTATGTTATTTTCGTAGCATATATGATTTTACGTATTATTGTTTCATAAGCTTGTTTCTAAGAACCATAACTAAGAAAACTTTCTGTATTGAACTTTCGATATTCAATTTTAGACATTGAACTTTCGATATTATTTTTGATATTTACAACATCCTCAGCCCAAAATTAATGAAGGTATTAGGAAACGGAAGTCTCAAAATCGACCGATTACTTACCACAATTTTTTCATCATCACCTGTCATAATTCTCCCCATCCTCTAATATGTGTGTTTTGGGGATTTGCAGTGAATGTCATCAATGGGCTCATTCATTTTTCTCAAGTGTGTTTATTTCTTTCAGAAAGCTCCACTACTGCAGCAACAACAACAACAGCCGCCGCTTGAAATTGTTGATTGATTTTCCTAGTTTGGATGTACGCTCGAAAATAAAATGCTTTTTTTTTGAAATAATCCTTTAATTTGAATATAGTCATTTGATGAACCGATAATAATAATTTGTCTCATTATTCGTTCGAAAAAGTGTGTACATTGATATGATTACGTCACATACATCATCTATATCGATGGAGCCAATAGAGGAGCGAATGGTATTTTACCTTGATCTTCCAATTCCCTTTTCTCTTTTACTCAATGGAATGAAGAAGTGCAGTTGCAGTGCAGTTTTGTAAGTTATTATCTCGCTAACTGAGCTTTTTCAAAATATTATTTGAAGTGGTACATACCACCGTTGCAACAATTTGGAGAACAAATGTATAAGTTCACAAGGTGTGAATTCGGAATAAATAGTTCTTCACATCATGCGATTCCTCTGATGGTTACACGGATCAGAGTTTTCCAAAGAACTTGTTATTGTCAACTACTTGATACTCATGGGAAGGCCAGAATGTCATAATTTTGCATAGTCCTTTCTTAAACATATTATTAATTAGAGAAGGACATAACATTATCAATGATTGACATGAAAAATATGCATCTCGAACAGATACCTCAGTTTTGATTCAACTCATCCCCTTCATCAGAAAATCAACATTACTTCACAACCTGGGGATAAAACTCACAAACGCAGAGATATGAAATTTCAATAAAAAAAACTGAAGACTCATGTCGTTTTTTATATAGTGAGTCTCTTTTATAGACTAACACAATGCTTGAACACATGAATTGAGAATAGCCTATAGCCTTATACAACACAGAATCCCCAATATAATGCATTTATTCGAAATTGGGAGATCCGATAGACAATATTGATATAATCTATATATTAAAAATGAATTTAGATTCTTTGGAAGCGCAAAACGGCTGGTCCGAAAAAGCAATTTTTTTTCAATGTTCGTAATAGCCCGAGGATGGTTAATACGGAAAAAAAATTGGAAAGTTTCCCGGAAATTGGGAAATTTGGGTATATAAGAACTTTGGCAAAGAAATAGATTGTCGAGTCATTTATCACCAAATGAAGAAATAGCTCAGCAGTTAGACTGTTGCCCACCAAGCAGGTCACAGAAACGAATCCCGGTTAGGGTGTTTTTTTTTTCATTTTATAAAAACAACGGCTGGACCGATTTTGCTCATTGTTTCTTTGAATGTTTGTGATACTCCGAATAAGGTTTTTAGGAAAAGACAGGATTTTTGGAAAAGTTATTGGAAATTTATTTGTCCTGAACGGGTCAACTCAAAAAAATTAGATAATGAAATTTATGCATGAATACTATATTTTGGAGTAAAATTGACAGATGAAACTTTCAAAATGGCGACTGGGCGCCATCTGGGAAAAAAAATTAAAGGAGAAGCTTATGACACATCTCTTTGAAGCTCCTGACAGATACTCCACAACCCTAGAATATAAAGCCAATATCTTCACCTACTACAAAATGGCGGGACATTTAATAATTGCCTGAATACATCGACGTTTAACTTCATAATTTGTTGAAAGAAGCTGAGTTCAGTTCAGAAGATGCTCGAAATGGTTGCCTTGAACTGCTTGACATAAGAACAGCCAATCCGATATTTCACGCCGAACATCTTCGAACACAGTAACGTCGATATTTTTACAAATATTTATTATTCTCTGCCGTATATCCAATATTGGAGCAGGTTTAGTTTCGTACACCTTTTGCTTCAAATAGCCCGATAAAAAAAATATACAGGTGTCAAATCTGGCAAGCGGCCTGGCCATTCTGTAGGACCTCGACGGCCAATCCAACAACCGGGGAAAGTATTATCCAAATAGTTTCTTACTTGTCCGTAGTAATGTGGTGGTGCTACATCTTGTTGGAATACAATATCCATATCGAATTCATTAGGATTCGCTTCGACGATTTCGGTGATGAGAGGGTCAACAGTATTTTCCAGCATATCCAAATACAGTTCCCCTGTTGAATTTTGTTCAATGAATAGAGGTCCTACAATATGGTTTCCCAATATTCCTGCCCAGACGTTATTTTTTTCTGGATATTGAGTGTGGGTTTCCCGGAAAATGTGACTCCAATTCTGTCAGTGAATCTTCCCGTTAAGATAAAATGTAGATTCGTCACTGAAACAAATATTGTGGAGATGGGTAGGGTGCCTTGCAATGATTGCCGTCATAATTTCGCAGAATTCTGTTCTGCGATCAAGGCCATCTTCAGTTAACTGGTGTACCATTTTGATTTTGTATAGATTATACTTATTCCTCTTCAAAAGTCTCCACACAGTAGAAGGACACACCTCACACACATTCGCGACGAAGGAAGTAGACTGTTGAGAATTTACTATCATCTCACCAATTATTTGAACTTGCTGTTCTTCCGGAATGGACGAATGACCTGGGGGCTTTTTGTTCTGTACACTACCGGTAGTTGTAAATTTGGTTACAAGTTCCCTTAAATATTTTCTACAGGTAGGACGATTCAGGAAACGATCATTAAAAATTCTTTCGGTTTCGTGAAAGTTACGCGTCGCACCGTAAATAAAAATCGCTTCGATTTTTTTTTCCAATGGATGAGAATTGACCATTTTAGAGATAGTTCACGTGGTAAATGAGAATATTTTAACTGAATAATGATGTTCGTTGTCGTACTGACATTTCTTGTCATTTTTTGTTGAAAAGAAAAATAACCTTTAAACCTTGGGTTGGGTGCCATATGGCAGAGAAAAACAAATATTTCTAGATGTATCGATATTAATGTGTTTGTATGCAGGTAATCATTGAATGTTCCGCCATTTTGTAGTGGGTGAAGATATTGACTTTATATCCTAGGGTTGTGAAGTATTTGTCAGGAATTCCAAAAAAAATTAGTAAATTTATTTTATTTTTTTCCGAGATGGCGCCCAGTTGCCATCTTGAAAGTTTCATCTATCAATTTTACTCCAAAATATAGTATGTGTGCATCAATTTAATTATCCCAAGTTTAAATTTTTTGAGTTGACCCGTTCAAAAAATAAAAGGGGGGGAGGACACTAAAGAAAAGCAATGTGTAACATATAAAAAAATTAATGTCTGTTTGTGTTGGTGAGCTCATAACTTGAGAACCGATTTGGCAAATTTTTTTGGGAAAACGGGATAACGAACGAAAATACAGGAAAACAGGATAACGGAAAAACGGGTTTACAGGAAAACAGAATAACGGGATAACGGGAAAACGGGATATCTGGGATAACTTGAAAACGGCGTAACGGCAAAATGGTATGATGGGAAAACCGGATAACGGAAAAAAGGAATATCAGGAATAACGGGAAGAAGGGATAACGAGAAAACGGGATAAAGGAAAAACGGGGTAACGGGAAGCGGGCAGAGTCAAAGGCATAACCTAGATGGAACAACACAAAAAGAACATAGAAAAAATAAATTCCACGCTGACGTAAGTTTTCAGATAAAAAAATATAGAAATTTGCATAGGACAACGTCTGTCGGGTCAGGTAGTTTACAATATAATTTGAATGCATTGTGATTTGACATAGCAAAACGGTATTTCAGCCACGGAAATTAAAATTTTGTTCGCAGTCTCGTTCTAGTAATCATTATTTGACGTGAAAAAAGTATAGCAAGCTTATTCCTTATACTGCAAATTCCCGCTAGTGTAACATAACCAGAAAATTCTGAATTGGCTATCGACATTGACTTTCCACGAGTAGTTTGGGTTGGTACCGTTTTTGATATATTTTCGTTTTATCGTTTAAGTGTTTCTCCTGTTAGTTGCTTTAGTTCGTTTTTCTTTCTTGTGTCTTGTTTAAGTTGGGTTTCGTTTGGTATTCTCATAGTTCGTAGTTGTAGTGTAACATGTCCCCATCATATTAAACACTTTTTTTATTTTGTTTCAGTTCTTATCATAGGTAAGGTACTTCCTTTGGAAATATTCATCTTTTAAAATGATGTATATATCTGGGGGTTTATTTTCAAGTTTCGAATTCGATATGTCCATGAAAATGTACAAAATCGTTATTGTTTAGGAATATAGCGTGTTTAAATATATTCAAAAATATTCCAATCACGATGATACAATGAACATAACAACATACATTGATACATTGAAATATAATGATCCGGCTGAAATCAGTTTTTTTTGTGCCAGCTTATTTTGAACTTTATATCGTGTAGTTTTTTCTTTTGAAGTGAGTAGGCCTGGAGGTTATTTCTGTAAATGTTTGTTGTTTCTCAATTGACATATTCTTTATTATTAACAATATGAGCCATTTTCAGGAACAGGATTTTTTGTAAGGAATCCTCTCTGTCTAGAATGATTAGATGTGAAGTCAAACATGTGGCCTACTTCGAGATGGTGAGAGTTCATTGCAGTTTTATTATTATTTTTTCAGTTCATCTTAGCACAGTCATATTGGTGTTGTTTCAATCTTTGTTTTCAATGCCCATTGTTTTGTTTGACCTTTGTATTGTATCAGTCTGACCCTTCATGAGCTAGTGACCTTTTCAATTAATTAATCACTCAAAAAGTAATTGTTCATAATATTCAACTGTGCTTTTCGATCGCCGAGAGGTTCCGAAATCTCATTGAATTCTATAAAATTCTCATACAACTTGCAGGGGAAAGATTTTTCCATAGAATCATCAGGATATTTTCCACTTACCGGAGTTCTAACTTTGAAGCCCTGGACCATCTCTAGACTGCAGAACTCTGGATTCTGATATCACCTCCTGACTCTATATTTTAAGGTTCTACTACAAGACTTTTTCACTCTTTTGAGAACTGTAACTTTTAAACTTCACTTAATCTAAATATATTTTGAGTTTCCTTCAGAGAGTGTGTGTTCAATGATAATAATTAAAATAAATGAAACAACTGGTTGAGTTTTTTATACACACATAATGAATCTTTATTTGAGCTCTAATTCTGGATGAGATTACTATATGGAATTGAAATTATTATAATTATTAACCGACGAAACCAAAAAGGGGAAGATTCTCTAGTCGACGCGTATATTTATTATTTTTTTCTTATGTATGATCACGCATAACTTTTTATTGAGACGTCCGATTCCGATAATTCTTCCTTCAGTGGATAGGGTGTACTTCGAAGTTGGTCCTATTCGAACTTAAAAGATGGAATCTACCTCTAAGGGTAGCAAAATGAAGGATATTGATCACTCACCCTCTGAATTCTGGTCCGTCTCACATATATGGCAGCTATCTATTGAAAAGTATGGAGAAACTTTAGCTGTGGCATTAGATATCTCCAAGGCGTTCGATCGAGTTTGGCACCAGGGACTCCTCGCCAAGCTTCCGTCTTATGGCTTGCCCCCTCAGCTGTGTTCTCTGCTTGCTAGTTTTCTCTCAAACAGGTCTCTCCATGTAGTGGTCGATGGAGTTTCATCTGACACTCTACTCATAAATGCTGGTGTTCCGCAAGGATCTATTCTCGCACCAACACTATTTCTACTTCACATCAACGACCTGTTGAAAGCAACTTCATGTCCAGTACACAGCTTTGCCGATGATAGTACCCTCCATACCGCTTTCTCTTCCAGGGCCCCTATATCAGCCCGTGAAACCAGAAATGAACGAGGAAGAAATGTTAATAATATAAATATGGACTTAGCAACAATTCTCGAATGGGGATCTAATAACTTGGTAGAATTCAATGCAAACAAAACACAAGCATGTCTTTTCTCTAGAAAAGCCGATCTCACTGTGCCTAACATAACTTTGTCAGGAGTAACCATACCACTAAAGTCATCCATATCGATGCTTGGTATTACTATCAGCAATAACCTTTCCTGGGAAAATCACGTAAGGTCCATTGCCAAAAGTGCATCCCAAAAACTTGGTTTTTTGTTTCGTGCCAAGAGCTATTTCACCCCCAGTCAGCTGCTTATGATCTATAAGGCACAGATCCGACCTGTCCTGGAATACTGTTCCCATATTTGGAGTGCGGCACCTAAACATATCCTGAGGCTATTGGATTCTGTCCAAAAAAGGGCAATTCGTCTCGTCGGTGATGCCTCGCTTACAAACTCGCTCACTTGTCTGGAACACCGTAGAAAAGTTGGCGATTTGTCTCTATTTTATAGATATTTCCATTGGCGATGCTCTTCTGAAATATCAACAATCGTTCCTGCTTTGGCAGTCTCTTCGAGATTAACCCGTCAAGTTCAGTCATCACACCCCTTCGTGGTCACTTTGGAGACCTGCAGAACATCACTTTCCAAAGACTCGTTCATCCAACGAACAGCGAGGCTTTGGAACTCATTGCCCAGGGAGGTGTTCCCCGAGGCATACAACCTTCAGAAATTTAAGAAGAACACCAACTCCTACCTTCTTTCCCTTGGTTCCCACGATGTTCTCTGAACATTACAGGATATCCCTTTTCGTGGGAACCAGAACATAAAAAAAAAAAAAAAAAAAATATAACTTTGTACTGGTATCTTCGATTTGGATGATTCTTCTTTTATCAGATGAAATATACCTCAAAGTTAATCAAATTTGGATTTCGAATGGAAAAATAGGGGATAATTGATTTTTCACTTGTGAACATTGGCACACATATGTAGTTGACAATGACGGATCGCTAGTGTCATTATCACAATAAATATATTCTATGAGAGGATGGAATGATATACAAAGTGATGAAAAAAACTAACCAGAACAACAAAAATAATTTAGATTGCAACAAATAGTAAAAGTAGATAATCATATTATTTAACTGGTAATAGTTGAAGTAAGGTGGGTAAGTAAGTATTTTGGAAGTAATCAAGCAGTTAGTATTTGGTAGATATCAGCCACAAAAAATTGAAAAATAAAAACTTTTCAACAAAAAAATAAACCGACGAAATACGGAACTGAGAAGTAAAAAATAAAATAAACCTTCTTAGTCTCAATAACTAAGCTCCTAAACTAATGTAAGTAACTGATTTTCAGTCGGCACCAAACAAACAATCAACGAAGATCATTAAATTACTTCAACAAAATTATCAGAATGTCACCGCCCAACTCGATGCCATCATTTTACGCCTTGCCTAATTCATTTGCTTGTTTGTTTGGCGCCGACTCAAAATCAGTTACTCACATTAGTTTAGGAGCTTAGTTATTGAGACTAAGAAGGTTTATTTTATTCTTTACTTTTCAATTCCGTATTTCGTCGGTTTAATTTTTTGTTAAAAAGTTTTTATGAGGACCTCAAAATGTTTCTCAATTATACAAAAATTATTTCGAAAAACCTCTTGCAACCCTCTAACATGAAAATAAAACGGAGACTTTTTTTGTCCTACGAATATTAAATGAATGGTCCCTAAGCAAAGTTATAGTACCTGACCCAACATAGGAAATATTCTACTTTGAACATAAGACAATTACTGAAGACACTAATTTATACATTTTTCCGTATATGGGGAGTATTATTATTCATCTGGGAGTGCTCATAATTTTTAGTGGCCCATTTGGGTGGATGATCACCGGAAAAGCCAGTCAGCAAAACGGCAATGCCACTATTCGTAACTCTACTAATTTATCATCATTCCGATGTACTATATTTCTCGTAGCCGAATTGATTCAATACAGAGTATTTTCTTGGAAATTGAATATTGCTCACTCACTATCTTCCCCGGGTAAACGATTTATATTCATTGGCCAAGGCTAATCCCAGAATGAAACACGTGTTCTAGGAAAGCATACATTCTCAGCCCTTGAGACCGAGACTTACATGATTTCCGTAACAAATTTCATAGGAGGGCCATTGTTATTAGACATATGTATCATATACTCGAGTATATGACGAAAAAATATCGATTTTTCCTGGCTTCACTTATGTTATCCTTATTATTAATATGCGTACTCAATGAATATAAGTAACCAATACTACATACACTGTTCCTTGCTTCAATAATGCATCTCATAGACCTTGAATCTCTCTGCCAGATGATGTTTCCCAGTAGAATGGAAAACAGATAGGGGATGATAGGAGATATGTTTAGAAGGAACCACGGTTCCCTATCAACACAGTAGGTTGATCTCCAGAATCCTCGTCGTTCAATTGCTTCTGGTAAGGGATTGGCATCTCATAGACCTTGAATCTCTCTGCCAGATGATGTTTCCCAGTAGAATGGAAAACAGATAGGGGATTAGATAGGGGATGATAGGAGGTATGTTTAGAAAGAACCGCGGTTCTGTATCAACACAGTAGGTTGATCTCCAGAATCCTTGTCGTTCAATTCTTCTGGTAAGGGATTGGATTGTCTTCATTCGGAATCAGTTGAAGCTCAGGGTGTGTTCCCCCTTTTGCCATTTAGCAGTGTTTCAAGATCTCTATTCGTCGCACACCACACAGTTATTGTGGATTCATATACCGGGTGACAATGGGACTTGGGCCATGCCTATATCTCCTTCACTTATCGACTGATTTGAAGGAAATTGTGTACATAGATATGAGACACAATGTCGGATTGACAGACATATGAAAACAGAATGGTCGACTTCCGGTTTCACCAGAATAGCCACCAACTTCGATTTTTCAAATAGAACATTCTGTATGTTTGATGTTTTTCGGATTCTACGGCTCAAATTACATACGACAGACAATTTTCATTTTACAATTTAAAAAAATAATTTCCCATTTTTTCTTAGCCCTGGAGGCCTTGATCAGGTAAAAATCTATACTAATTTACATCAGTAACTCATAGTAATAGTCATTTCATCGATAAGACGCATTTTTAACGAAAAAAACGTTTTTTTTTCAATTGGTACCTATCGAGGGCCATATTGCCATTCGATAGGCAGTTCGATTACCAATTCAACGATATACATCACGTACCACTTTCTTTCTGTTCAAAACTAAAAACGATCAATTATTGAATTTGTACAATATTTTATACGATGCCTACAAATTCAAAAGTTATCCGTTTAGGTTTGATGAAATGAAAGATGGCCGTGGAATCAAGGAAAACAGTAGGTGAATAATGTCATCTCAAGAGTGAAATACCAATTCCACTCGTCATCTCGTTTCGTTTATAGAAAGTTTTTTTGAAATGGAAAATAATAATCGTTATTCTCGAAACGAACAAATCGATATGATATTGATATACGGAGAATGTGAGAAGAACGCTGTCAATGCTAGTATGCTAAACGCTGTTCGTTGTCCGTTAAGACGGCACCCATCGAAGACCTATTTCAGGGAATTGGAAATTATGCTAGGGAAAGAACCAGCGGATCAAAACCACATCCACCTCATCGTCAAGGAAGAAGCGGAAACTAATGTTTAAGCATATGTTCATTTTTCTCCATCTGCCTCAGTGCGAGAATTGGAAATTGAATATAGGATTAGCAGCGAAAGTGCCAGAAAAGTATTGAAAAAACATTAATATCGCTCCTATAAATACAGTTTGCATCAGCATCTATATGAAAATGACCCAGAATGTCGAATAACTTATTGTAATTGGCTTTTGCGTCATCATCATTTGAATAATGGTTTTGTCTCGAAGATACTGTTTACAGATTAGTCTAGGTTCACGAATAATGGTATGTTCAATGGGTATTGGTCTCAAGAAAATCCTAGGTTGCTGAGAGGAGGTAATTTTCGAGAAAGATTTGGATTCAACGTCTGGGTAGGAATCATAGGGACAATAATCATTGGACCAATTCTTTTCGACGGGCCTTCGACGGGCCAAATATATCTACAATTCTTGGAGAACGATATTCAAAATAATATCAACGATTTACCTGAGAACATCAGGGAAAATATGTTTTTTCAGTAGGATGGTGCAGAATCACATAATGCTGATATTGTTCGGCAATATCTCAGTGATACCTATGGGCAGAGATGGATTGGAACAAATGGTCCAATTAGATGGCCAGCCAGATTGCCCGATTGAACCCCTATTGATTTTTATTCATGGGGTCACATAAAATCCAAAGTATACTCGAGGAGACCAACTTCTTCGGAGGACTTGAGAGATAGAGTTGAGCGCGCATTTCACGAACTGATGAATGTGATGAGATGTACAATAAATAGAACTAGTCTATGTATTAGGGAAAACGGGCAACACTTCGAACATATCATTGGCGATTGATGAATAAAATGACTTTTCGATGGTTGTGAAACTCTTCTATTGAGAACAGGATAATGGTATTGTGAGTAATAATTTGTATGTTGAATGTATGTCGTTAGATTTATTCAAACAGTTTGATTATGTTAAAGTTATCTTTTCTGTAATGGGTTTATGATCATCACATATTGACAATTCAATAATTTTTGGTAATACATTGTTACCATTCTGCAGTAAAGTCTGAAAGAATGAATAGATGTCATGTTACCTACGAATTTTTTCAGATTAATTTCATTTTGTTAGATGGCCCTCTACGTTTAGAACAAAAAAGAAAGTGGTACATAATGTATATCGTTGAATTGGTAATTAAATTTCCTATCGAATTGCACGATTGCACGAAATCCAAATTTGCCCACATCTTGTAGCGGGTCTTGTGGACATTATTTTTATAGCGATAAGATGTTACTTTATTTTCCCTCGGCTAATTTACTCAGAACAAGAGACTCGTGTGGGAACTGGCCTTGATATATTCAGATAGTGTGATGTTAAATATTATTATTTTGTGACCCATTTTCTTATTTATCTAGTGAGAACTCGTAGATTAAAACGTATACATGAATTATAGATAATTTGAAAAAAACTCTGTAGATGGGATTATTTAGAAATCAAACTTCGGTTGCTTATATTATCCAATGTATTTCCAATTATCACAATAATGTGGTATCCCACATAATAAAAATCACATATAGATATTCAAGTGAAAAAAGGTTTTCGATATTGTCTCTACTTCACAATCATTGGGTTACGTTTCGAAGTATAGTATCGATACAGGCGTTTTCTCGAATTAAAAATATGTGAACATCAACTTTATAAAAACAACGGTATCGGTTCTATAATCATTTATACATTGCTGAGAAGGTTTCTATAAGTACAATTATGTAATATAGGCCGTAGAAAACATATGACAACGGATATATGGGTATTTCCCAACTTTGAAATATTACACACTGTTGCATTATCAATTATGTTTATACCTTTGAAGAAAATCAACACAATGAAGTTGAATCACATTTCTAGTGGATAAATCCATACACAATGTAAATAGACAATGGAATTAAAAATCGACAATGCAATTTGTGCCAACAACGTAATGCGTACATCAACTCATAACGAGTTACAAAAAATATTCCAGAACAGTCTGACAACAACAATCCTTGGGTAGTAATAAATATACACCGACAGTGCTACTAGTCTGGCAAAGAACATTTCAAATTAGCCCTTTGGTAGGACACATCAGCTTTCTGAGTTGTCTATATGTGACTTCCTGATGGTCCTGAACCATGAATTGATTTGCCTGTAGGTACCATTATCAATTAACCGTTACCAGGAACCAAGAACCATATAAAATGTATACGATTTGTACCTGACCAATATAAAACTCATTTCTACTTCCTGGTTTCGTAGCTCTAGACTTGATTATTGAAGTTTGTTTGAATATTCTTGATCATAATGTATAACAAAGTAAACGAGCTTAGAATCGAAATTGCTAGAGGTTGAAGAAACCATGGGAGTTCATACCAACAAAATATTGAAATCTTTACTGTAAAATTATTTCTGTTGATGAATTTTCTTACCTTCATTCATAGAAGGTTGTTTCAAATATATAGAGAAATTTTCAAAGTTGGCTTGTATCATTTTCCATTAACAACTCGTGGTGTAAATCTCATGCCGAACCATAATCATTTCCAACCTCGTGAGAAGTGTAATCGCATTCATATAGTTACCATCAGAACTACGATAATGTGTTAAATCATAACTACTGGAAACTGTATTCAAATCTGCACTTGCTTTTTCTCAAAACTACTACCAGAAGAGAAAAACTACAAGGTTGGCCTCGCCATCACTTCCACAGCGAAAAGAGCACCTTTTTCCGGAAATCTCCTACACTTTGATTTTCCCACTAGAGAACCGGAAGTCTAAATTTGAATTTACCTCTCAACTTTCCCTTTCATTTCCGAATAACTTTTTTCAATCTATTGATGAGGAAAAGGACAGAGTATATTCAATGAGAATACCTATAGTCTCGATCAGCTGTTTTGACGTCATGTGGTCGTTCCACTTTGTCAGTTACCTAGAACTTATCGATAGGCAACCACTGATACTCGTCTCACTAATGTTGATGACCAACAAACCTATTGATAGCTTACCATAAAACGAATGAATAATCTGTGCAACTACACGAATTGACATATATTGTGAGTAAATATACTCATCATTCTTGAATAAATCCACCATGTGATGAAGAAAATTACTCCAGGGATATAATACAGAATACAGGGCCCTTTATATTTACTTTATACAAAAATAGGTAATGAAAGATTATTCTCGAGATATCTTTTCTGAACTACGAGAATAATAAAAATTATATATTTATATGTGAGTCTATAGTATCCGTAATTTATATACAACTTGTAACTTATTCTGCTCCATAGCACCCGGCGTGTATATATCTTAGAGAGACTCCTCTTGGTCACTGAGTACATTTTCAGTGTATTCATCGATCCTGCAAATCTCGAAAATTACGTGCTTCTGAGACAAATTCAGATTTCTCAGGACTGAATTTTTTCTAGAAAACCGGTATATTAGTAATAATATTTTGCCCCCTTGTATAATTTTCAGGAAAAATGGGCGATTCCATCGCAGCCGGCGTGCAGTGTATATCACGTATGAAGGCCCGTTTTGTGCAGTAATTACATTTTCAGTGTATCTATCAATCCTGAAAATTTCATTATTCTCTGACAAAAATAACGGAAGATAGAGGGTATTTCCATGAAAAGTGAAACACACTGAATATAATTTACTCTAATTATTCGACCTCAACCTAAAAATAACTGATTAAGAAAAGAGACAAGCTTTCACTTAAGCCGTATACTCAAACGTATTAAATAAATTTAAGTCATCGATGACAATGATTTGATTATTTTTTGTTGAATTATTTGGTTCAAAAAAGTGTTCAAAGAAGTAGGTACCAATTAATTTGGTTGGACAGTGATCAGTTGGTAAGTAAGAACTTGCCGAAGTATTTAATTTTGATAATGTATTCATGAAAGTAGATACCAATTAATTTAATTGAACTTTAGTTAGTTCACCTTAGTGTGTTGATTTCTAATATAGCATTGTTATTTCAAGGCCTCTTCCCTTTGAGTTTTGAGCTGAAAGAAATCATGATCTCCGACCCCAAAAACTCTTACACACCAATTTTGAATAGAATCTGACCATAATCACAAAACTCGAACTCCATCTTGGGGCCGCCATCTTAAATTTATGAATTTTGATGAAAAATTAATAATCTCCGACCCCGAAAACCCCTGCATACCAATTTTGAATCTAATTAGACCATAATCACAAAACTCGTCCCCCATCTTGGGGCCGTCATCTTGAATTTATGAATCTTGACAAAAGTTCATAATTTCCGTCTCCAAAAACCCCCACATACCAATTTTGAATCAAATCGGACCATAATCACAAAACTCATCCGCCATCTCGAATTCATGAATTTTGACGAGATTTACATAATCTACGACCCCGAAAATTTTGAATCGAATTGGACCAATCACAAAACTCGTCCTCCATCTCGGGGCCGCTATCTTGAATTTATGAACTTTGACAACAATTTCCTAATCTCCGACCTAAAGAACCCCCACATGCCAATTTTGAATCGATTCGGACCATAATCACAAAACTCGTCCACCATCTTGGAGCCGTCATTTTGAATTTATGAATTTTCACGAAAAACTCATCATCTCCGTCCCCGAAAACCCCCACATACCAATTTTGAATCAAATCGGAACATAATCACAAATCTCCGCCATCTTGGAGCAGCCATTTTGTTTTTTTCTAACAAAAACTCCATAATGCATTATCACCAGAATTATGAACATCTGCCAAATTTCAAATTAATCGGACGACTAGAAGTCGGTCAAAATTCACTTGCAAGATTTGACCCTAACGAACGAACGAACTAACAAGTGAAACTAAATAAAAGCTCGTAAAAAAATGTTGAATATTGGCATTTTTGAAAAAGTCGCCCGATCATAATCCATGAAACTTTATGTGTATATATCACAAATTGATCGTTAATATGAAATAGTCAATGGTATGTGGCATGGTGGTAACATTTTGGAGGTCATAAGCATTTCTCTAGAACGCGTTAATTTGAATTGCTTTCGAACTCTGCTTTGCGAGATCACATTAAATTTTTTGTATATTATGGTTCTCAAAGCGCAGTCGCTGGTACTTCCCAGCGAGCACAAACATCCCTGGGAGGTTTTGGGGTGTTTTGAAAATGTAAGCATGACGATGTTTTTTTGAGACACAATATGCACTTCCCAAAGAAGACTTCAAAGGATGTTGGAAGTATTGTATTTCTTTATTCCGTGGCATTTCTTTCTATGTCCACTGAGAGGTATTGGCAAAATCAACAAAATTTTGACGTGTGGATTTTCTTTCTAGACATAACATAGTTCGCCTTGAGAGGTTCGTCCCAGGTATTGAATATACATTTATTGTCCAGTTTCATAATTATTTTCGACATTTTTTTTGATAACTTGATCATTTTCCACAAAACACTTTTATAAATTTCATGTGAATAAAATCTAAGAATATTTATATTTTTTCAACCCTTCACTTTAAACTATTTATTTCATTTTGTATTCCTTATTTTAATATCAATACCTGACATTTTACACGGAACAGAAACAACATTCATATATTTTCATAAGCAAATGAAACCAATATTATTCTTTATGATAAAAACCAATATCCAAATGACCTATCATTTCCAGCTTTCATTTCAAAATTCCCGCCATGTAACATTGTTTTAATTTGGCCATTCAGTGTGATACATCTGATGAACCTCGCAGAACAACACTGGACCGTATGGCACATGGAACACTGCATTGAGTATCCAGTGCATTCTGATTCTACCTTTCTTTATCTGCGTTGTTTTGGGGTTGACAGCGTTGGTTGGAGTTTTTTTGAATTTTTCAACCCAGAAAAACGTGGGAAGTGATGAGTGCAGTGAACATTACCAATTATACCGTGTGGCACAGACTCATGGTATACCCTTCTTTCCTCTTTTGTTTCTTCAGCTATATTTCTGAAATTTGGAACATTGAATACCCTCACTAGACGGCACTTTTTGACATTTTTGGAAAAAAAAACAACTTTTGATTTTTCCGAGAATGACATCAACTTTCTATTTTGAAATGGGGCACATGTATATTTTTACATTTTTGAAATCTTCGTAATTATTTCAAACCGATGATATCTCATAGTTGATATATCATTTGTCAGAACACCCATTTCATTTTTCGATCTAGAGAACCATGAACTTCCTGAAATCATTCCAAATATTCAAAATGATGCTACACTATCGCATTTTCAATTAAAATAGTATTGTGGTTCGAAATACGTGCCAAAAAAGTCAAACAAAACGTTTTTTTACTCGAAACTCCATTCTTTCAGATGGTACCATAATGGTACTTCTTACGTCATTCGAAAGTACACGGAAAAGAAGATTTGTTAATTCAACCAAATTTATTTGGTCACTCTTATTGGCTTGACCTAACCAAATGAAATTATTTCCAAAATATAAGTGTAATCGATTGATTGGAATATATGTTCATCTACTGAAACAATCTACAACTCTACAAAAATTTGTTTCAACACAAATATAACATTCATTTGAATAAAACAACGGAAATAGATTAATTCAAATAGAACAATATTTTATTGGTTGAATGATATGCGTTAAGGCCCCTCTTCACGATGGCCAATATATTGGCCAATATATTGGCCAAGGGGTGTTTGCAAGTACGTTTTATTGACTACTAGACTTTACATCTACTAGTAGAAGAAGTAGGACACCAAAAAACGTAATTTCAGGGTTTCCAATAGAAGTCAAATAATTTGGGAATACCCCAAATCTGTGTAAAACGTTTGAACAGCTTCGTGTGTTTTCTGATAAAATATATTGTTATAATGAATAATTTGCTGGCTTCAGCAACTGCCACAACCCAAGTGGGCAATGAAAGAAGGCAAGCAGTATTATATATATTAGAAGATTACCTAGATGGAAACATATTGAGGGCAATAATAAATTTGTAAGTTTTATTTGAATGCCAAAAATTATTTTCACTCATAAAACGTTTTCAGAATAAGCAATGATGAAATACCAAAATGTAAAAATTATTATGAAGAGGAGTTCTACATTTAGGAGTCATTTTCGCATGACACCTTCTACTTTTGAAGCAGTTCTAATTGAAATAGCCAACAAACCAGAATTTTCTAAAAGGAATGGGAGCATATTTGGAGGTCGGAAACAAATAGGGACAGAAAAATGTTTTTTGGTTTGTCTCTGGACACTAGCAACACCAGAGTCATATAGAGCCATAGGAGACAGGTTTAATATAACCAAATCTTCTGTGTTTCATTGCTTGAATGTTTGTGTTGAATGTATAAATAAATATCTGTGCAAAAAATTCATTCGGTGGCCTAACCATGACAAAAAGCAAATTATTTCAATGGGGTTCAACAGATATGGCATGTCACACGTAATTGGGTCCATAGATGGATGCCATATTCCAATTAAAAAACCAAAAGAAATTGGTAATGAATATTTCAATAGGAAAAAATTTTATTCTGTAGTTTTGCAAGCAGTTGCTAAACATGACTTGATGTTCACAGATGTAGATGTATCATGGCCTGGTAGTGTCCATGATTCCAGAGTTTTTCGAACATCAGATTTATTTCCATTAGAAGAACATCTGTGTCAACCCTATTACATTGTTGCAGATTCTGCTTACCCCTGTTTGAACTGGGTGATCACACCGTTTCGAAATAATGGCCACCTAGATCCTATACAAGTATATTCCAATACAACTGTGTCTAAAACTCGAGTCAAATCCGAAAATAGTTTTGCACTGCTGAAGGGGAGATTTAGACGGCTTAGAGATTATTTGGATAGAAACAACATCCAAGATATTTGTGGAACAGTTGTTGCTTGTTGTACCTTACATAATATTTGTTTATTTCATAAAATCCAAGACTTCATGAAGGAAGGAAGAGAAAATGCTCAAAATCTACCAATGGAATATGGTTGGATTATTAATAATCATGTAGGAGAAGGATTCATTCGTAGAAATGAATTAATGCAAGAGATTTGGAATAATCGTAGGCAATAAACTGTTTTATATAAATCAAAACATGTGCAGTTGTTTTATTCCAGTGTGAACCAGAATTGAACATAATTTATAGAAAGTGGAAGAAAAAATGTTACCAGTCAATTATCAAATGAGTTTTTTCATATTACCTATATTGTCACTACCCATTTAGCTACTTCCTACTGAATTGACTTTACAAATTACATTAAAACAAATGATTTGATATTTTATTTGTATTTTCTAGAAGAGTAAAAAATTTTGGGAAACAACATATAAAATTCATTGCTTTGTAACTTTATTAAGAATCTCTTTTAACATATTTGAAGTTTCCCTGTGATGGCGCTCAAGTATTTCTCTTCTTTCTTCTTCTTTTTTCTCATTCTTTTTTTCATATTCTCCGAGCCACTTCAACAACTCTTTTCTAGGAGTTACTTTTCTTGAGGTTTTTCCTCTCATTTTTTTAGCGGGAGGTTCGCCTTCATTATTTTCCATGCATTTTTGAACATCAGTACCAGTTACTAAACTTGTGGAAGGTGATGAAGATGAAGTTGCCCGAAAAAAAAATTAATTCATGTGAAATATAATTATACACTAAAGCCCGTATTTTCACCTCCGGTTATACTAGGAATAATTCAACCAATGGTTAGAATATGCTTTTGTTCAACGTTTATTGATAATGCAAAAGCACATTCCAACCATTGGTTAATTCATTCCTAGTTTAACCGGAGGTAAAAATACCGGGCCAGAAGGAAAGAAAGGATAGTTGGCAAATTACTATGATAATCACCCTCCTCAGCAAAAGACAGCTGTCATTTTGTAGGTTGCTCATCAATGACCTACTGATTTTTGGTGGAGCATTTGCCATAGCCGTGTGAAAACACAAAAACTGAAAGCACCATGCAGGCTTGCAAATGTTGAAGTTTTCCAAGCAGATCCTGCACCTTGGATATTACAAATAATAGAAACTCACCAGACCTAGGAAAGAGCACTTTCCAGCTGGTCGTACGTTGGGTTTATCCCCAATATATTCCTTCAACTGTTCAAAAAATTTCCAGGTTTTCCTCTTGTTCCCAGTTTTATTATTTTGGTCACATATTTCCCTATATTTGGTAATGAGTGTTTTCAATTTGTTCTCACACTGCAGAGGAGGAAACTGATGCCCTTTTTCAACGAGGACATCTGATATTTCTTTGAAAATGTGCTTTTTCTTATATTTGGGGCTTTGCAATTTTTCCCTATACATCATACATAAATCCATTAGTCACAATGTGTCTTTATCATCCCAGTGATGTGTTTTTGAATTTTCGCTGCTTTCGGGGACATCAACTTCATTTTTGGTATCCAATTGTATTTTTGTATAGGTGCAGTCTAAAAAAAAAGATTGATAATTAGGGGGTACTAGTGAATTTTCAATATGAACCTACCTCCTTTATTATATAAGTAACACTCTTTGTCCAACCTGTGTATTCGAAAATTGTCATCTATAACTTTTATTATTTCCACAACACTCAGATTTAAGGGAATGAAATGCACAAAAAGATTTTAACCCTCCAATTCTCAGCAATATTTACAAACAAAACCAAGTTGGTATCTCAATTATTGTGAAATATCGCAAAATCTTCAAAATCGCAATTTACACTTTGGAGGCAGAATTTCAAAAAATCTTTTTTTAACGGGAGCATCCACCATGAAAGTGAAATTTTCTAGTTCACTCAATAGCTATTTTGACAAACTCGACATGACAACTGAACGACGACGACAGCCAAGCCAACTGTTAATTTCGGCACCGTGGAGAAATTTCTGTTCGATTTGGGGAATTTCTTGTTTCAACCAATTATCTACTTTTGCTACCATCAAATTCGATCGTAGCAAAAGTAGAGAAAGTAGATAAATTTGGTGTCAAAAAACATCGTTGCCAAATTCTACTCCTACGAGTAGGAAGTATCTGTATTCAATAAAACGCCCCTTGTGTCACGTTGGTAGGTATTGAAATGTTGGCCCACACGTTGGCGCGAGATTCGAGTGGTGTCGGTGTTTCTACACAGATCAAAGGGCATTGGCGGGGTGTTGGTCGCCGCGTCCACATGTTTAGTTTGCATTGAGCTCCCAGAGTGATTTCAGTACACTTCACTCTGTTTCTATACATACTTAGGTAGTATTTATATGCAGTAAATAAATAAAACAGCAGCAGTCGTTAGCACCTCGATTACCATTTAAGCTTTGATGTCCGCACATTGGCCAGAACCAATGCAAACTGAACGATTTTTCAACGTGTGGACAACTTCACAAATTTGTTGGCTAATATGTGTGCCATATCATTGGCCAATATATTGGCAAACGTGAAGGGGGGCCTTTAGATGGGGAAATGTTCGCACCACCCTGATAGATAATATTACCGAATAACAAAGCCAACTTATCATCGTTGCGACGTCTGGACTTGAATATCTGGTGTGAATGTATGCTCGATGCCATATTTGTCAATTCGGTGAATTAACAAAATATTTGAATGAATATTTTTAGAGAAGAGATCAGCTCATTTTGTTGAATTGATATTTTATTGAGTTCATCAATTCGACATAAATACTTGTTTGAATGAAAATTTTTGTTAAAGCAATCAGCAAATTTTGTAGATCTGATTATTCGATTCAACAAAATAATCACATCGTTGGAACAACATTTCTGCCAAAACGAGTTACGGATAGATTTGGTCGAATAAGATATTTGGTTCATGCAATTTAGTTTCGGTTGATTGAAAATTTCAATTTGATCTAATACCAAGAAATAATTGTACTTATTTTGAGATTAATTTTTGTCGTGCATATACGACTCTTTTATTCGTTTGATTCAAATAAATTTTATTTGATCCAACAATTTGTTTTTTTCTGAGTACCATCGATAGGGTATCCAACCATATTAACTCTTTTTGTGTATAACCAATACGAACACAATAATGTTGTTGAAAAAGTTCAAGTATCTTCTCGGTTCAATAACAATAATTTATCAAGGTGGCCATGGAACACAAATCACATTTTCACGTTTCGATGATTTGTAATTATCAGTAAGTTTCTGAATACATTATTGAATTGATCGCATTGATGATAGAAATAAGTTGAGAATGCCACCAGTTTTTAACAGAAACGAAAAAGTAGATATGCTGTTAACTTATGGGTAATGTCGGCAAAATGCAGTTGTTGCTCAACAGCTGTACTCGGAAAGATACCCCAAACGACAATGATAATACAAATGAGTTATTTTACGGAGATCTGGTCAATATTTCATCCAATCGATAGAGCTCTTAAAGCTCGAAGGCTCAAAGCCTAGGTTCGAATGGCAATGTAATCAAAGGTATTTGTAGATTCTCACACAATTTAATTGATGGCGAAAAAAAAAGGAATCCTATTATAGCCGTTTGAAATGTCCACCACCAACATCCGAACGTTTTCGAGCTCGCTTGTCTAACACGTAATTCTAGGTCATCGCGGGTCGTTGGGTATGTTTTGTAAGCAATGTTTTTCAAGTGACCCCAAATAGAAAAATCTAAAGGGGCTAAGTCAGGTGATCTTGCTGGCCACATGTCAGGACCATGTGTTCCGATCCATATTTCCCCAAATCGGTCACGAAGGTGATAGAATAGAATAGAATATTTATTGGTCCTTTATGATCAAATAAATGTTATAGGATAGGTCACAATGGGCATATAGTCCATTACGTCAATGTACAAATGACAGAAATATCAGTATATTGGAGTATATGTTCGGAGTTTCAATAAAGAACCACACAAGTTATGGAGCCACCGAGTTGTGACATAGAAATATAAAATAGGTCACTAAGTAGCAGTGTGTACATATATAACATCAAATAATATAACAATACATCATAACAATATGGGAATATATAAAATATAATATAAGATTACATATAAACATAGGTTACCACTATAACAATATAAAAATCTCCACAAAGTAAATTGACATGTACAGTTTACAGTTTTTCGATCACCTGAAATTGAGATATTCTATGGTGGAATAGAAACTATGGGTCGTTAAGAATAACCTGAGTTTTTTTTTGAATAATTTTAAAGGCTTGACATCTTTAATGTCAGGAGGTAGGTGGTTGAATAGTTCAGCTCCTGCCAGTGAAGGGTTTTCATACAAACTTGTTGCGTGTTTTGGATTCTAATTGAATCAGCGTCTCTGGTTGGATATTGGTGTATGTATGAGTTCTTCGCGGAATCTTTCAAATTGCGTTTAATATAGCAAATGCAGCTGTATATATACATACAGGGAACAGTTAAAATATGGTGTTCCTGAAAGTACGATCTGCAGGAGTCCAACTTCTTCAAATTGAATATTAGCCTCATAACCCTTTTTTGAGCCACGAATACTCTATTGATTTCTGAGGCGTCCCCCCACAGAATTATGTTGTAGGACAAATGAGAATGAATGAGAGCGTAGTAGATATTTAGGAGAGTTGGTCGATCAAGTTCATTTTCAACTGAAGTATAGCATAGTACCCACTGGAAGCTCTCTTGCATACATGGTCGATCTGATGCTTCCAGTTCAATTTTGATCTATATGTATTCCAAGGAATGTTGTGGTATCTGAGGATTCAACGATATTATTTTCAACGCTCACGTTCATCGGACCAGTATGAGGTTTCCTACCAAAGAATTGCATGAGGATGGTTTTGCCATTTACCACTAATCTATTTGTTCTACACCAGGCCGTGAATTGGTCTGCTATCACTGATAGTTTAATCTGTAGATCTAATGGGTTATCAGCTTCCTCAGCTATAGTTGTATCATCAGCAAACAGGATCAGACATTTAGAACGTATATGAGATGGCATATCATTAATAAACAAAGAAATATTAATGGTCCCAGAACTGATCCCTGTGGGACTCCCAGGCCCATGTCGTAAAAATCTGACTTGCTGTTCCTCAGTTCTACCAGTATCCTTCTGAACTCATGAATGACATAATCCACGAAAGAAAGTTGCCCCGAATGCCTATGGAGTAAAGCTTTTCTTCAATGAATCTAAAGTTTATCGAGTCAAATGCTTTGGTGAGGTCGAAAACAATGCTCTACATACTTTCCATCATCCATACGTCTGTAGACGTATTCCATGAAGTCAACGGCGGCAGTTTCTGTTGATCGACCAGGATGGAAACCATTTTGTGATTTGCTGATTATATTGTATTTCAACAAAAAAGGAAATATTTTATTAAAAATACAGCGCTCGATCACTTTACTAATCACACTGGGAATAGTTATTGGTCTATAATTATCAAGTAAAAGTGGATCTTGTTGTTTATGAATAGGAATTATTTTTCCAATTTTCAAAATATCAGGAAATACTCCAGACTCAACTGAGAAGTTAATTATATGTGCCAATGGTTTGGCGATATATTCGTTTATTTCTTTCAATACTTTGGTGGATAGGCAGTCCACACCAACTGAATTTTTGTTTTTTAGTTCGCGGATCACTGAGATGATTTCTTGTTCGTGTACTGGAGAAAAGTAAAAAGTGTTGGAGATATTACCCATTTTGGTACATTCTTCAGTTAAGTTATTTCCAAACTTCGATTCAATTATGCTTGGCACATTTACAGAGTAATGCTTGGCAAAAGCATTTGATATTATAGAGGGTCAGTGGTTGTTTCATCCGTTGATGTTCATTTGAACTGGAAGTTCACTTTTGTGTTGTCGCAGTTTTAGCTTTAACTGTTTGCCAAACTATTTTTTGCGTTTCTCGTGGATCAATAGAACTGCTGATTTTGTCTTGGGTATATTTAAATTTAGCCTGATTGATGTTACGCCTATGTTCTTTTCTCAATTCTTTATAGTCATGATTCAGTTGTTCGTTATTAGAATTACTCATCAGCCAAAATAGGTCGGCCAACTTCCTACCTTCATCGATTATTGATTTAGTAGCCCAATTTGATTTTATATTAGAATTCGTTTTAATTTGAATAATTGGACATGTCAATTCTAAGGCGTATAGTATTGTATTAGAAAATAAACTGTACATATCGTTAATATTAGAATTACACTCAAACATATCTGTGAAATTCTCGTTCATCATAAAATTTTTTAGTTGCCATAGGTTTTCCTCTCGAGTATCTCTTTTAGGGACTTTGTTTTGAGCCAAGCGAACTTCATGGGACCCGTTTATTTTCAATATGAAGGAGATACTGAGGTGATCACTTATATTGAATTGCTCCACCCTTTCCGAAAATTGGTCAAGGGGTAAATTGGTTGCAAAATAATCTATCTGAGAACTGTATTTAGTGCCATTTTTGTCGGTAATGATTCTAGTAGGCATATTGTTTTTGAACATCATGTTATAACTGGCTAATAGATCTAGAAGTAATTCTTTATCTCTTTTCTTTTGAGTGGTACAATTCAGATAATCAATATTTAGATCGCCACATAGTATAACATTCTCAGAGAGGGTGAAGCATTCGTTCAGAATGTCTGTCAGCCTATATATAAATATATTGATTTCACCACTAGGCGGCCTATAAATATTTGTTTTTTCAATATTAAGCTAATGGCACAGCATTCTATGTGCATTTCTTCAGAAAATTTGGAAATATGTTCCAGTTTCTTAAACTGTATATATTTTTTAGAGTATATATATTCTTGTTTTAATTTGTCGGTTGTGAAATTTGAATTTTTTAATTTTTTTTTTCTGTGCACCAAGTTTCTGAAATGCATAAAATATCAATATTTTTGGTTTTCGTCAATAACTCTATCTGGTTTGTTTTATTAGTTAGAGATTGAGAATTTATATGCATAATATTGAAAACTGTTATATTGTCTGTTAGTACAGGTGATGAAGAAATGCGATTAGTAGGTGTTTTTCGAATATTTGTTCCGAAAGGAATTTCTAAATTCAAATCTTTTTACCAGTATTTGTTTGGGCCAGAATGATGATCCGTCACTATCCTACGATTGTGCGGAGGGGCACCATCCTGCTGAAAAAACAGTCGATTTTCCTGATTCAGCGGTGAATTTTCAAAATAATCTGAAATTTCATTTCTGAGGAAACTTAAGTATCTTCCACCATTCAAAGGTCCATCAAATATTATCACAACAATTATTCGATCTCAAAATACTCCTAGCCATACATTTAACCAAAAACGTTCTTGGAAATTCCCATGCCTAAATAAATGCTGATTCTCCTGCGTCCAATATCGAGTATTTTGTTTGATAAATAAACCAAGATTGGTAAATCTTGACTCATCGGAGAATACAATTGTTTTCAGAAACTCATTGATTGGCTGTACATTATTGAGTAGTACCCACCTGCAATATTCCATCCTCCTTATACTATCGTCTTCGTACAAATGTTGATATATTTGATATTTATAAGATCGATACTTATTGATTTGTTTGAAAATATGAACAGGAATAGAAAATCAAATAACTATCTGAAAGAAAAAGCAAATTTCAAATTTCCGAGTGTTTCTTTTGAGTTAGGGCCCTTTCCGAATATCTATCAGATATAGTTCAATCTCCAGCGTGGCTTCAGCCGGGAAAGTAGTTGTCTTCTGTTGGACATTCACAAAAAATAACTCAATTTTATCGTGAATTCTTCAATTCACAGAAAAATATTCCTATTCAATATTCAATTGATAATGTTTCTACTTTTCAACATCAATACTTATATTTTTTCAAAATTATTCCGACACTTTCACGGCTATTATCCAACTCGGAAGCGATCTGCCTAAGAAATGCTGTTCTATCGATTTTCACTCTCATGAGATCATTTATCTCCATATCTTCAGAAACAATTTATGTCATTACCAACATTATAATCAGGTACCCTTCTGAACTGCTCTTCAAGACGCTTGAAGTAATTTCGAGCCGGACACTGTCCTTAGGGGTATCTTTCCGAGTACAGCTGTTGAGCAACAACTGCATTTTGCCGACATTCCCCATAAATTAACAGCATGTCTACTTCTTCGTTTCTGTTATAAACTGGTGTTATTCTTAACTTATTTTTATTATCAATGCGGTCAATTTAATAATGTATTCAGTGACTAACTGACACTTACATATTATTGAAACGTCAAAATGTGATTTGTGTACCATGGCCAACTTGATAAATTATTGTTATTGAACCGAGAAGATACTTGACTTTTTTCAACTACATTATTGTGTTCGTATTGGTTATACACAAAAAGAGGTTAATATGAATGGATACCTCATCGATGGTACTTTCGAATGTCGTCAGAGTATTATTATGGTACCATTTGAAAAAATTGAGTTTCGAGTAACTGAAACGTTTTGTTCTACTTTTTCTTCACGTATTCCGTACCACAATACTATTTTATTCGAAAATGCGGTAGTGTAGCATTATTTTGATAATTTGCAATAATTTTAAGGAGTTTATGGCTCTCTAGATCAAAAAATCAAATGGATATTCTGACAAATGAAATATCAACCATGAGGTATCATAGGATTCAGATAATTACGAAGATTTCAAAAATGTAATAATATACAGGGTGTCCCATTTGAAAATCGAATGTTGATGTAATTTCCGGAAAAATCGAAAGTTGTTTTTTTTTCAATGTTCCAAATTTCAGTAATATAGCTAAAGAAATAAAGGAAAGAAGGAAGCTGTACCATGAGTCTGTGTCACACGGTATAATAGACATTTTTGATAACACTGAATTAGTAAATTTACTTCATTTACCAATTCAGTGTTATCAAAAATGTCTATTACATGAATTAAATGTATGGGCGTGGTCCAGAAATATAATATAACCTCAGAAGCATTATTTTTTGATAGGGTGATCGAATCTGTAATGACATAGTCATCGAAGATTCTTGAAAAAAACGAACTGTTTTTTTATACATTTTTCAGATTGTGGGGAGTTGGAAAATAAAAAATACTTTTCCAATAAACTTATGAGACCTGAAATATATTGACTTTTCAAATAGAAGAATTCGGTTCGTGATAAAACTGAAGAATCACTATGAAAATGAATATTTTTCTGATTATAATTTCAACTTAATCTTCTTTCCTAGAGATACAAATGGAATTACATATAAAAAAATATCATATTGCAATGATCTTCAAAATTGATGATAGTATATATATTCCACATCGAATCTGTTTCATGGAATGAAATCTCAATTTCACTACCTTAAAAAATATAAAAGCCGTGGAAGTTACAAAAAATACTTAATTTTTACACATCAACACTATCATCCTAACAGAATGAATTAATGCACAAGTTTTACTCAGAATGTGTCAAGTTCGTTTTTTCAAGAAGAATTTAGATTACATGATGGACATTCTAGAAGAGGGATGCGTTCCAGGTGGTATAAAAAAAATCCATTTCAACTAGAATGTGATACCCTCAAATGTCCAAATTACAAAAGGCTCATCTACAAATGTTCTATTTACAGTGATTCAATGTGCCCAAAACGTTTTGGGAATGTACTGCTGTGTCTATGAAAAGGCTATCAAAAAAATTAGGACGAATTCTTTTTGTGGCATTCCAGGGACATTCAGAAAATCGCCACCTGCGGCGGACATTGGCTGTTCTATAGAAGTTCTATTCACGTATAAACAGAACATCGCAGTGGATGTTCAATGTCTCAAAATCTCGTAGCTTTAACATCTCTGAGATGTTTTTGTGCTCGCTGGGTTATATGTTATTACGAAATGATGGTCGATAATGAGATCTTATATTGAATTCTCTGCGACTTACTGCGACTTACTGCGACTCCGCTGGTTGACTGGACAGGAAGGGTGTTTCGTTAGTTGCTAGGCATAGGGAAGATCTGATGGAATGAAGCGCATCTTCACAATAGGATATTTTCCAAGTTCCATTGATTGAGAGCAAGATGAAACGTCCCCCATTTTTGCGTTCTATCTGTCCATTTCTCGAAGGATTGTATGGGGTACACATAGACGTTTCCGAACCACATGTGTGGGAAAAATGTTGAAGTTCTTCGGTTATGAAAGAGACTCCTTTATCCGTATGAACATAGGAAGGAACGCCGAACAAGGAAAACAAGGCAATTCATCATAGTTGAGAAGGAGTACTCGAATGAAAATTCAGAATACCCATCGATAAACGTAAGGAAGTACTCTTTTTACAAAATGTGCATAGAAAGGGGTCCTTTGATGAGATAGGAGTTTTTGTTCCTATAGAATCTTGGTTTCACAGCATTGTGCGGAGGACAAGATGGATTCATTTTACGTACTTACCGTTTCCTCAACAGGAAATGAAAGGTTATGAGTTCGGATCCGTTGAACCATTCGAGTCACGCCAGGATGACACAAGTCGCGGTGAAGTAATAATTGCTTTGGTTGGATAGAACTGGTCACCCTAGAGAAGGCGTCAGCGACTTGATTTTGTTGTTCTGTCTAGAATGGATGTCGAAAGTGTAGCAAGAAAGTTCAAGGCATTACCGTTGGATTTTCCGCTCTTGATTTCATTTCCATGGTTCGCATCAAACATGGATGATTCCCATCAAATAGTGTTATCAAAAATCATCATCAGTCGATGATAATTCCCTTTGAAACTAACACTTGAATTTGATCTAGTCTCCGGTACAGCTGGGTAGAATTTTCTATTCGATATGATTTGTAGTTCATTAATCTCTTCCACGTATGTGCAATGTAGCATGTTGAATTATAATTTTCACGAAGGTACACCATGTGGTACAATGGAACTTGATGAAATTTCATTAAAACGAAGAAAACACTATTCACTATCAATGATTTAATTTCAGCAGTGATATATTTGTGATTTTACTATGATCTCGGACGTCCATCGTCCTAATGCATCTCGAATTTTTTCACGTTGTTTCGATTGCTTGTATCTGCAATCGTCTTCGGGTGAATACGACAGGCTCAGGCTATTTTATATGTTTGTAGGTGCACTGATGGGTGTGATTTCACCATGTGCAGTGATGTATGTGATTTTGCGCGGTGTGGAGTTTCGCGCCTCTGCAGTTCGCTAGAAAGGGCAATGAGTGTTACTGCTCTCAACCCTTAGCTGACTAAGGGCTCATTGGTTTCGACGTGGGTGGCCTACCCGAGCTTCCGTTTATACCGATACTCCTTTCTCTGCGGTCTGAAAGGCGGCAGCGACTGGACTAACGAGGCTCTGGTAAACAGAACTAATTCCAGTATATGAGCGCCGAGGCGACGGACGTATGGCACCGGGGTCTCAGAAGAAACGGTACCGCAACGGAGCCTCCGAGAAACAGAGTCAAATCTCAGAGTAATCAGCCTTAGCCCTGTGCAGGGGGCTAGACGGTGCTGGACCAATCTCTTTTCTCCTCTCCCACTCGTGGAATCAAATGACTACTTAGCCGAAACACAGAAAGGAAATGAGGACCATTCTTGGCCATCTTGGTTTTTTTCAGGGCACAGGAAAGGATGTGATTCCGAGCGTTCTATGGGATCGAAAGAGGATTCTTCAGGGTACAGAACAAACGATAGGGGCCATCCAGATGAACCTCCAGCACCGTAATGTAGCACGTAGTACTTGAAGTTGCTAGGATGAACTTCGAAGTGGCCCTTGATCGGGAATCATGGGCATGACATGGTGAAACAAAAGATCTGGGAGGGACAAGTGGAGAGCTATTGTGTCCCAGACTCGTACCCTTATCAGATAGGATGAAATGTGCTAAAAGGCTCAAAATTCAGTGGGGGCCACAACCTGCATATCTGAGGTTTCAAAGGGATCTGACTCAAGGATTCCCACACCACCACAAGGATTTCCGAAAAAAAAAACCAAAAAACACATCTTGATGTAGAACGCTGGAATTGTCCAACGTAAATCTATGGTGCTCGGTTCAAGCGTAGTCAGCAATTCCCGATTTTGACGTGTCCCCGGATTGAGTCCATTTCTTGTATTTAGCACACACAAGACTGGCAATACTCACCAAGACCAAAGCTGGCAACATAACCGAAATCAGCGATAACTTTATTTAAGAAATTACATCTTAATGCGGAGATTCCTTCATCAGAGTTACTAAGAGGACGTTATCCGTAAGATTGGCTAAACACAAGAAATGTAGTCAACGTGGAGAAACGTCAAAATAGGGAATTGCTGAACACGCCACGTGGTACAATGCAAATGTCTACTTACAGAGGAGTGTTGGTTCAAACAGAACCCAAGTAGCACACAGAGGTCATGATTCGGTTGTACAGTCGTCTTCTAGACCATTCGCAAAAGTCCATGACTTATGTCTTGTAATATGCTAAGACGTCGCTATGTATGCCAATACGACACAAAGGCACAATCTTGCGACGTCACATCGACGTTATAAAGTAGTGATAATGACTTGCCAATATAGACTTATATAAGCCAGTCACAAAAAGGTAGTTCTGTGGTCTTAGTGTAGTCATCATATCATTATGCATGAAGGTCATAATCTTTCTAATATATTATTATAATATGTATACCATATCAAAAGATTTCATATGATATCAATATAATATATGAGTCAGCCTTCCTTTACATGTTCATGATACTCTGTGACCGTGATAGTTATCGAGATGAAAATGATTTTCATTTACGTGTCTTTGAGAATTGTTCTGAAACTCTAGTGACCAAGCAAATTCTTTTTTACGATCAAAATCCAATTCTACTCATTTTAAAATCATGTGCCTCGGAAATAAAGAGAGATAAATATTCATTTTCATTTCAGAAAAAATATATTTCATCAATTTTTCTCATAAATCGTTGAAATATGTAGACCATATTACGGAAGATACTTGATTAGCACATCTCCAATGATTTTTAGATTGATATAACACCCAGGGTTCCATATTTTTTAATTTAAATATTTTTGTTGCAATATGGCTACCAGAATGATGTTATCAATCAATCGAAAAACATGGATGCCGTCCTTCTAGTGTCGAAAAATTGTAATTACTCCGGTATGTACTATCATAGAATAGTTTACGAGTGTCTCAAAGACATCGCAATATCTCACATAAACAAGTTGTTATGTAGTCGTTGTGACCACAAGTAGCAAGTTTTGTTGTACTAACGTCGTAACGCTATCAAAACAGAAAAAGATATACACTGAGTGCATAAGCATTCCGCTAGTTCCGCCTAATGGAAAACGCTAAAAATAACTGACATTTACAATACAGGTTATGTTGATGTTAAACAGTTATATTTAAATATTTTTTATTTATCACTCGAATTGCACATACATATTATTCATGTCAGGAACTGGATGAACTTAATTTTTTTGCAGTGTCCCGATAGACTGATCAATTATTTCAGATGTTAATTTTGGGGTAGGCACTCATCCTTCCTCTTTTTATTTTTCTATACGCTCCAGTTCTCATTTTGATCATTCATACGGAACTGAATATTCTACATACATAACACAATATACATATCCAACAAAAATAACATAACCAACAAAAATAATCTAACCATAAATACATAATGTAATAATTACGACCAAAGTTCATCAGTTGATAAAACTACATTACATGAGTACAATATGTAGCCGTAGAAACGTTTCGAAAATCTATTCAATAGAACCACATATGTTCATTGTCATAATAACCTCAAAGCAACTGCTCTTAAGTTCTACTTAACGACACATACAATTTATTTACATACAAACTACAGTACAACTTCATCTCGAGAATTCTTTATTGTACTCTCGTTATATCTACTACACGACGTCATAGCAACGCCTGAAGGTTATAAAACGCACATTAAGTTTTTGGTTTTAAAACATACAAATACGTGGTCTTCAAGACGGTATAAGGAGTCATTATGTAAATTTTATGACTCTGTGCTACTTGGGAAGTTGAAGGTGTTCACCTACATCGAAGCCAATATCGCCTTGAGTCAGCCAAGTGTTGAGATATTTCTGGCAGATTGCAGAAACTCGAAACTTCACGCACCACCACATCGCGCGAAATCACGTGCTTCACTGCACATGGCGGATTAACACACTTCAGTGCAACGAGGGACATATAAAATACCAAGTAGTTCCTAGTTTGTCAGTATTAACCTGAAATTGTATACAAGCAAACAAAACTCCGTAAATTGACCAGTTCTTGATTGAAGAGTTCAATATTGGAATTATTTTGTATATTTTCAGGTATTTTTTCAGTTCTATTCATTTGAAATCTATAACCTTCAGAAGAGTTTCATTATTTCATTTAATTTCTCAGTTTCTTCCATCCTTGTATTAATATTAATGAATATTTTTATATTTTTCCAGAGAGTTTTCAATCAATAAAGGATTGTAATCTTCGAAAAAACCCTAATTTACGATAATGTCTCCACTTCTTCAAGGCATCCAATATAGCGTACGTTTATTTTCTTGCAGTGGAATGTTTCCGTTTACTTTCATCAAATTTCTGTAAAGAGTATGATTCTGGGCAACCAGATTGGGAAAACGGCAGAAATCGAAGGCTCACGTTCCTACCACAAAGAATTCTTGATATTTCGATTTTCAGAGTCGGATTACACCTCTAGAGATATTGTGAGTGTTTGTATTCAGAAGCCTCCTGAATAATTCGGTACTCATCTAGAATAGTGTACAAACATTCAAATAGTACGCTTTCAGGACTGTCAGTGGAAGCTGAAGTAGCATAAGGTTTCAGACAATAGGGATTGAGTAATATCTTCTTTTTTTTTATACCCGAGTTAATTTATTGATGTTTGGCTATAAATGAATGTTCCCAGATTCATTGAGAAACAGTATTTATATACTGTTTCCATAAATTGTTCGAAGTTATGGACGTGTTCATCCTTATAGTTCCCGCAGACTGTCACATCGTTAAGGTACGCGTATGTTTTCTATAAGTTTTCTTTCGGAATGACTAAACGCAAGAGCCATCCATGGAGACCTATTTTCTCAAGTTAAGTTAAGTTAGGAAAATTGAAGAAAGTATTTCATATGTTATTGAACTCATAATCTTGTAACCCTGAGATTACGCCTATTTCATTTTCTTTCTGTTTTGGTGAACGGAATACCAGAGTTCTATTATTTTCCGCAGCCGTAACTCTGCTTCTTTCATAATACGTTATTATTACCGGTGAGAACTATTTGGAAAAAGTGTACACTATTTACATGGCTGTTCATCGTTGTAGACATTTTCATCAGCAAAATCACAGTTACACTACAATCAGTCGAATATTACCGGTACAAATCCCAACAATAACTGACCAAAATTGAGATAAAAACCGACGATGCCTTTGCCAATGACACATTCTTTTGTAGAAACCGGTTGAAGTCTAACTAGTGTTTTTCGATATACTATTTGAGTTACTCCATCGTTTGCTTTCTCTTCTTGTTTTTCATCCCCATATCTAAATGGAGGGATACCTTTGTTTCGTCTAGAACTTTTTCTGACTTCTTGGACATTTTCTGTTCTGTTCTTTATAGCTTGAAGGACCTATATGTTATTTCAGTAAAAACTCTACCCGTACTTTTCACAGTGAAAATCATTTTATTTCTCGTCAAAACATTGATTGATCGCAATTATCATTTTTGTCTCTATATATCCATAGTAAACAATTATATTCCATGTCAAAATTATATGCAGGGTGATCAAAATCAACGAAAATCATCAAAAACAACTGGGATCACTGTGAATATTATCATTTGATGCTTAAATATTCATAAAAGAACATTTGTTTGTATTACACCATGATCGTAATGTCATAAACACAAATAGAGCTTTTTAGAAAACAAGGTACTCTGAGGTCTCTTCACAAACAAATTCAATATAAATTGAAGCAAGTGGTAGACCACAAGCGTAAAATAACTACTTTCCTAGCAAATACCGCGCAGAACGTTGAATGATATTCACCTGTAAATCTATGCAAACTTCCATAGACAATGGAAATTGATTGCAAATGTTTTTAACTATTTGTCGCTCATAGAACATACTTGCGTCTGGATATTTGAATACCTAAATCTATTTCGTGCACATTTACACCACTGTACTTCTGTACAACGTGTTTTCAAGCGGATTATCTCTTTCGGTACCATACACAGCGCAAATCAGCCCAGTGCGCATATAAGCCTTTCGCCATTCCGAAACGGATGAGCTCTACTCAAAAAATGAAGGAGGTTCGAATTTTGCAGGGCCCAGGTAGCAAACCGTCAAGTGTGGTTTGAAACCTCGAAATGAAAATTTCAATTCCATTTCAGTAAATCGTTATCCACGATTACATTGCCGCATGAATCAGGTAGCACATTCAATTTCAAATTATCTCAATGATGGCCTGATAAGCCAGGTTTTTCTGGGCAATAGTTAGGAATTGTCATTAAGACATTGACATATCCACCTGGCCTTTGAATTTCAACATGTGATACGTTAGATTCTAAGCCAATTTATAATCATTTGATTAACAATGTACTCATCTATTGTTTTACTTCCTTCACCTGACATGAAGATGACGAAAGTCGAAAGCGCTTTGCAAACTTAAAAAAATATACACTTTATACGAAAATATTTCATTTAATAGTTAGGAATTTTTTAATTGAGGGATTTCAATTCCATAGATACAGAATCTGATATTGGATGCATCTCGAATCGACAGTTTTCTGCGAATAGTCGTATAATTTTTAGATAACTGAGTCTGAGGTATTACTCTACTGACCTCATCAACTCTTTAAAATTTTCGATACTTTCGTTTTCTTGCCAGAGAATGATCCACGACATATCCTTGTTTCCTCAAAATTCCTTTCGTGTTGATAAACAATTGAATTTCGTCTGCCAAACATTATTATAATTGTTTTTTTTTGGAGACTGTGTTGGATTTGAAAAAAAATTTAGGATTTCCGCTTCCCCATTTTGTATCAAAAATACAATGTGGAATAAATTCATTTTGTTCCTCATTGAAGTTTTCTACCGAAGCAAATGTCCTACATTGGGAATTTTCCACAATTCCTACGTATATTTCTTTTAAATCCTATGCCATACCGCAAATTCACTTCAGGAATGAATCATGAAACAGTTGCTGATTGCTACTGAAGTCCGCTGGAATGGTTTCTTAGCCGTGAAACCGAGGTATGGCTTCATATTTAGAAGATCTTCCCGTTGAGTGGAAACCCCTTTCCTTTTCCATGAATTGTGTAAACATTCCAATGTAAGTTAAACATTTGCTTGAGTTGGAAAACAGAATGTGATCCTTCAGCAACCCAACGCATTTGTGATTTCCACATCTCATAAACCTTTTTCTGAATTTAAATTTCGTTTGTCACAGAAAATCAAATTATAAAAATATTTTTTCCCAAGTCAATGAGAATTGATTGGACTACTTTCTCTAAGTTTCAAATACAATATTTTTCTTTCGCACTAATTGTTATTCACATTCATGTGAATCACTGATTTGGGATAAGTTCAGATTTATCAAAAAATGGCTTCGATAAACACTCCGCAATCACTTTTTCGCGCAAAGAAAACTGGGTTTTTCCACTTCGTCAATGTACCATTTTTGCTTCTACGTCACGATTGTCATTTTTGAATATTGAAGAATATTGTGGGTGGCCATATACAGGGTGTTATTTATTAATACACCCCTCCTGCAACCAAATGTTGCGGCTGCTGGAACGTTGGGGATCAATGAATACCCCACATCTGACCAACCAAATGTTGTGGCTACTCATTAGTATTTAAATAGCTAAGCCTTAACCATACTGAGTCTATTGACCAATAACTGGACAATCTCCCCGAGCGGCTTGAGATATTATCTCACCCAGTATGTAATGAAGCGTGGGACTTAATTTGACAGTACAATAACCAATCTCAGATAGTTTCGAAACAATAATACAATTAGGACTTGTAATAATATATATAAATATATATAGATATATATATATATATATATATATATATATATATATATATATATATATATATGTGTATTTTATAAAATATTAAAATAATTATTGATACACCTGGTATAATTTACGGAGAAAATGTATAGAAAGTCAAAATGAAATTGAATATAAAATAAACTTAAATGGGAAACAAAAAATGGGGTGCCAATTAAAATAACTGTTCTTCAGTTATTTTAACAATTGATAATATTTGTACTTTTGTCCAATCAATAATTAATTCCACTATGAAACCAATAATGGAATATTCTCTTATTACACTATACATATATATATATATATATATATATTTATATATATATATATTTTTTTTGGGAAGGTTTTCTTGGGTTTTGGATTCTTTGAAAACAATGTTCTAGTAGTTCGTAGCAGAAGACTTTTCGTCCCTGGCCGGGGACATTTTCAATTCTTTATTTTTTTTTTATATAAAAACATACATGGTTTGCTGGAAAAAAGTATTTTTCTGTAACATACATTGGGAAACAATACACAAACAGGTGACCTACCTTGGCAGAAAGTTCGCTATTTTTTTGAAAAAAAACTGCGAGTAATGATCGTGGTATTACCACTGAGGTGTAATAATTATACAGTTAGGTTTTTGGTTTTTGTGCCTCATTATGTTTTGTGGCTATAGTTATCAAAATCGGATATCTTATTGACTTTTGGAAAGTTTACTTTCTTGGCTGTGCGTGCGTTCATTGAATGGCTGACAGAGATGTGGTCGGAAATGACGTGTATCTTGTCATGGAGTTCGTGTTTGCTCGTTGAATTCGTAGCTAGGATGGTTGGGATTTCGAATCAGTGTATTGGTGTTAGGGGGAATGGGGGCTAGTTGGTTCTTCATAACAACTGAAATATGATTTTGGCTACTGGTAGTAAATTTTATAGAATATTATGGTACAGTTGACTCAGGTTTCTTATATCTGTTCTATCATTCATGGAATTAGGATCTCTTTTGATATATATCATTTCTTTTAGGCATCTTTTTTCTAAGTTTTTTTCGTATGTTAGGATTTTTGTGTTGGTGAAATTTGGGTTATGGTTGTCAGTTAGGATGTGTTTATTTAGTGCTGTATTCGAATTTTTCATGTATTTGTGCCCTTTTAACCTGTTTTCAAGGAGTTGTGACGTCATTCCAAAATAAACTTTTGGGCAATCGTTACATGGGATGCTGTAAATCAAGTCAGATTTCTTCATGGTTGGTGTTTTGCTTTTCAACGGTGTGTATAAGGATTTCAATGTATTATTAGCTTTGTGACTGATTTGGATATTGTATTTTGTGAGGATACTTTGGATGTTTTCTGAAAGACCTGGTATATAGGGGACTGCAATGAAGTTTGGGTTTGTTTCTGTTGGGCGTGGATGTTGTGTTTTGTTGTAGAATTTATGAGTTCTTTGTTTGATTATTTTGTTAATTAATTTAATTGGATAATTGTTGTTTGTAAGTGTAGACCTGACTTTTTCTAGTGCACTTTTTCGTAAGGAGGGGCTGCTTAATATTTCCTTGATGTAACATCTTTATACACAAACATCCCCATTAACCTAATCAAAGAATCTATTAAAATTAAATGGAACCAACTAAAAAAAGGGGCTGCTTAATATTATGGCACGATCAGTTATATTTATAATTACTCCTTTTTCTTTGGCGAAATGGTGGCATGAATTAAAATTTAGATACCTTCCTGACCAGGTTGGTTTGGTGTACCATTCTGTTAAAATGAAATTTTTTTCCCTAATTAGTGTTAGATCGAGGAAATTGATTTTTTTGTTTTCTTCTTCCTCTAATGTGAATTGGAGTTTTTTATGGAAAGAGTTGAATACATTTAGAGTTTCTTGTGTTTTATTCTTAGGGATGGCCATAATGCAGTCATCTACATATCTTTTGAAGAAGGGTATGTGGAAATCTAATTTTTTAATGATTGTTTCTTCTAATGTTTCCATGACAAGTTGTGCTACTGAGGAGGATATTGGAGATCCCATTGCGCATCCTTCAAGCTGTTCAAAAAATGTATCTTGATATTGAAAAAAATTTTGGTTGAGGGTTAATTCCACTGCTTTGATGAATTCATCATAGGGCAATGGTGTGTGGTTTTTTAGTTGGTTCCATTTAATTTTAATAGATTCTTTGATTAGGTTAATGGGGATGTTTGTGTATAAAGATGTTACATCAAGGAAATATTAAGCAGCCCCTCCTTACGAAAAAGTGCACTAGAAAAAGTCAGGTCTACACTTACAAACAACAATTATCCAATTAAATTAATTAACAAAATAATCAAACAAAGAACTCATAAATTCTACAACAAAACACAACATCCACGCCCAACAGAAACAAACCCAAACTTTATTGCAGTCCCTATATACCAGGTCTTTCCAGAAAACATCCAAAGTATCCTCACAAAATACAATATCCAAATCAGTCACAAAGCTAATAATACATTGAAATCCTTATACACACCGTTGAAAAGCAAAACACCAACCATGAAGAAATCTAACTTGATTTACAGCATCCCATGTAACGATTGCCCAAAAGTTTATATTTGGAATGACGTCACAACTCCTTGAAAACAGGTTAAAAGGCGCCAAATACATGAAAAATTCTAATACAGCACTAAATGAACACATCCTAACTGACAACCATAACCCAAATTTCACCAACACAAAATCCTAACATACGAAAAAACTTAGAAAAAAAATGCCTAAAAGAAATGATATATATCAAAGAGAGCCTAATTCCATGAATGATAGAACAGATATAAGAAACCTGAGTCAACTGTACCATAATATTCTATAAAATTTACTACCAGTAGCCAAAATCATATTTCAGTTGTTATGAAGAACCAACTAGCCCCCATTCCCCCTAACACCAATACACTGATTCGAAATCCCAACCATCCTAGCTACGAATTCAACGAGCAAACACGAACTCCATGACAAGATACACGTCATTTCCGACCACATCTCTGTCAGCCATTCAATGAACGCACGCACAGCCAAGAAAGTAAACTTTCCAAAAGTCAATAAGATATCCGATTTTGATAACTATAGCCACAAAACATAATGAGGCACAAAAAACCAAAAACCTAACTGTATAATTATTACACCTCAGTGGTAATACCACGATCATTACTCGCAGTTTTTTTTCAAAAAAATAGCGAACTTTCTGCCAAGGTAGGTCACCTGTTTGTGTATTGTTTCCCGTGTATGTTACAAGAAAAATACTTTTTTCCAGCAAACCATGTATGTTTTTATATAAAAAAAAAATAAAGAATTGAAAATGTCCCCGGCCAGGGACGAAACGTCTTCTCCTACGAACTACTAGAACATTGTTTTCAAAGAATCCAAAACCCAAGAAAACTTTCCCAAAAAAAATATCTCAAAAAGGATTCAAGAATCGAACAAAACTTATATATATATACCTTGCCAAATAAACAGTCTCATTTGCTTACCCTCAACTGGAGAACACACTACGTTTTTAAATATGACTTACTTATTCCTTTGTTATTACCGGGTTTTATTACGCGTTCACTTGTCGTCATATGATTATTTAACTTCTTGATAAATAATCATTCTATTTATTTAGTTATTACGGAGATGATTTCTAAGAGTTACACATCCACTATTTTTCTGTAAACTTTTGATGAATTGGCTAATTTATATATATAATACGAAGTCCACATTTACTTCGCATCAGAAGATGGGAATACATCTTCTCTAGATGAAACTTGACTTTACTTTAAGTTGCTTCATAACTATTAAACTTTAAGCAGAGCATCGCTCTGCACAGAATGGAATCTGATGGTCGACTGAAATCCCTCCGTTATGGAGAATCTTATATATATATATATATATATATATATATATATATATATATATATATATATATATATATATATATATATATATATATGTACATCGATAGCTTGTGAAGCCCACCAAAATGAACGGGTCGTTCTTGACACACGCACTTTTCTGAATGGGCGAAGAATATATACCAGTGCAATGACATCATTT